>CM029927.1:23770497-23820497 GCA_017639245.1 Myiopsitta monachus
ACATTATATACTTATAAATTGTTGTCTTCAACCTAAAACCAGTATCTTGTTATTAGCCATTCTTTGATGCATCACGCAAACAGAATTAAAAAATGCGGGTGACGTCAAGTTCCAGCCTAACTCATTCTTATTTAAACTGTGTTGCAGTTCAACTTAATGTTTTCTCCTCAAGGAGCCCTAACAGTCACCCCAATTGATTTTCCTACTTAAACCCCCCAGAAATCTGATTTCACAGCCTAAATGCCATTTTTGTTTATTATTTTTTAACACTTTGTAGGCATCCAAATCCTTTTATATTTTCTTCCTAGAAAGCATGCCTTGCATTAAGTATTTTCTGGGAAACCAAATAATAAGATCGAGATCTATGAAAACTGGGGTTTTGTTCCATTCAAGAGTCAGTCCCCTCCCTCTTCCTTGGCTGCAGAGGATATCAGCTCTGAAATTGCTACTTTGAGCATGTTTCCTGTATTTTTTTCCTGTAGGTGGCTCTTTAGTGAGGAATTCTGCCACATCTAACCAAGTACACGTGATGATTTTCCATGTCATAGCCCCAAAATATAGGTCTAGAAGTAAGAAAGAGCATGCACCATATGTATGAATAAATAAAAAAAAAAAAAAAAGAGACCAAAACCCACCTCAATGGTTTCAAGTTTCTTTCCCATCAGCAAAAATACTGAATGTAGAAATACAGTTTTAAAGGAAGAAAACTCATTTCCTGAAATGCTGATACTTTTGAGTCGCTGTACCAAACGCCAGGGGTTTCTGTTTCCCTCTGATCTTAATTCACCAAGCTGTTTTTGTGCCCTAGTTACATCCCCCTAAGACTAACATTAGTGGAAACACTTTCCACAGTTCTGAGTAAGCATTTACGTACAGAGACTACGTAAATGCCTGTGGTTGAATTCTGCAAGTTCCTCAATAGCTAGACATGTCTGTTGGTATGTGACCCAGGAACAAACAACCTAGTGCAAACCCCCTTAAATTCTAGTTTAAAAGGAAACAGAAAAACAAAGGAAAAAAGTGATCTCCTAAATTTAGATATAGTTATAATCAGCTTATGTATGAAGTGTTTCTCGTGGAGTTACATTCCCATTTTGTCTCGAAAACTCATCTAGTGCTCACCTTGTTTTTTTAAATCACTGTTATTTAGGTTACGTACTTAACAAATGGTATGTGTATCACTAAGGTTCTTTGCACTTTAGTTTTTCAATCACATTGTCTGGTGGACTTCGCTTTACTCCCCTGAGGGAGATGGCACTGCTTTTTTCCCCTAAACGCTATGAACAAGCATCCTTCTTCACTTTTCTAGCTATTCTGTGACTGTAACAATTATTTAAGGTTATTCTCATTTACAGGGTATTTACCCAGCATGCCACAGCTTTGATAAAAAATGTTGATGAAAACAGTTTCACTGACTTGCAACTATTTGTGTTAGCAGTAGCAACCATATGCTACCCATCTGCACTACCAAGAGAGGCTCTCTGAACAGAAAAATGCAACAGCCCACAACACTTTTACTATTAAGGCAGCAAACCCTCAGTGACTAGAATTTAAGGAAAAGCCCATCTTTAAGAACAGAGCTAAAAAAAAATCCTAATTGTGACAACTGCGCACTTCCACACTGCCACCTATTGGGGGATTTTAAAGCACTTTACAAACATCAGCGAATTTTATCTAAAGGTGTTCCCATGAGATAGACGCCATTCCTGTCCCACAGAGAAGCAGCAACTTGTGGACCATGTTAAAGATTTTCGAAGGCATGCCACTGGTGCTGCCCATCTAGGTGCCCAAATATATTTCCTGATCTTCACCACGGATCACTGCAGTGCTAACACAGTTACCAGACTACAAATATTAAGTCTTTTGAAAATTAGGTATGTTATTTAGATGCCTAAATGGAAGGTTAAAATTCACAGCTTAATCAGCTTTTTCACTGTCCCGTGGGAGCTGCCCATGACTGTAATCTGCACAGTGGTACAACTGAGTGATGGATGCAGAAGGCTGCTTCTCTGATAAAAATGACCAGAACATAATACAGCACAGCATACATTTTACAGTGATGCAAGCAAGTGAAACAAGTATTCAAGTTGCAATGGCATTATATTATCTATAAAATAAAGTCTTGGCCAGGGAAAAGGAAAATATCCTTGCTCTTTTAATTCTCACCCCTCATAAATATTCTTCCTGTTTGTGTTTTATTGGAAAACACCTGATTTAAAAGTCACCTAGTGTTATAATCCCCCCTCTACAACTGCCATGTGTCCAACAGCGGTAGTAACAGACCCTTTCATTCACAAGCAAAGCCGGCAGAATAAAGAGGAAGAGGAGGAGTAGCTGAAGGGGAAGACAGTGAGAAAGCAGATAAATTCCATTTGTGCTATTAAAAAAAAAAAAGAAAAGCGAACTCAGTGGTTGAAAAGTGAAGCTAAAAAGATGAAAACAGTAATCTTGCTACAGAAACCAGAGAATTATGCTCTTGCTCTGCCCCCCCCCCCTTTTTTTCCCCTTGCTTTCACACTGTACAAACTGTAGCACCCTGAACAACTCAATCCCTGCTATTTCCAGCACTTTACAGAAACTTTTCAACATTTCTCTTCGATACATATTTTCAGCAGTGGGGTGAAGACAATAAGTAAACAGGTAGTGAAGGGCTATTTAGAGAGCTGGTCAGTCACAGTAATAATAACACGAAAAGAAAAAAACCCCACACAGCACAGAACAGCTATCCTATGCGCTGTAGCCACAGACAGCACATGACCTCTGACAAACAGTTTTCAGAGTAATTTTAATGCTACTCTGGATTTAACTTGACTAACTGGTAGCAATTGAGCACATCTTTTTTTGTGGCAGCAGTTATCTAAAATGCTACAATAACAGCATCAAAAGTAGAATGGTGGAAGATTGGTTTTCCATTGTGCTGCTGAACTGGCATAATGCCCACTTTAAAAGCAATTCGCTGCTCATCACTGAAATCTGGCAGACACGACACTAAATGCCTTGAGGAAAAAAAAAAGGGTCTTGAGAAGGGGGAACCACTCCAACCACCGAGCAAAGAAAAAGGAGGAGGGGGAAAAAAAAGAAAGAAGAAAGCAAAGAATGATGAATCTATGTAAGAAGAGAAAATTGCAAAATAAAAAGTTTAGCACTGCATGCAGACTCAACAGGCTCTACTTAATTTGCTTGAAGGTTTTATCACAGGCTTGCATTAGTAATAGCAGAACAAAACAAAAGCAAATATATATTTATGTCTGTCTATTGTTCTGATGAAGTGAAAACGTACTGAGTTACGTCAATCATTTGTCAAACACATCTTCCTAGTTTTATTTACCACCAAATATAATGAGTAAATATGTGATAATAAAACTCTTCTTTTTATACGGACATATACAATTTTTTCCCACTACTAAATACAGGTAATGATTTAGGAAGCTTTCAAAATGTCTTTTTACTGTCAATAAAACTAATTCTATTCCCATTTTCATGTTAAAAAAAGGCTTTACAAATGAAAATTCAAATTAAAATTCTGATTATAGTGTAGTGTGACAACACCTGTATTTATAATTTTACTGTCAGCTAGCTCGTAGCGTTTAACAATAGCTTGAAGCAGAAAAGTAATTGGAATTTGTCTGTAACATGCCAGATGACGACACTGGGCACTTTGCTGTGCTAAAGCAAATTTGGTTTGATGACAAAATAACCTTAGAAAGATCGGGACCCCTCCCCCACAAAGGTTAAATAAACCCATCCTCTACCCAGGGACATATAATGTACTGTGGTAAACCAAAACAGCTGAGCAGTAGCTGTAGAAATCAGGGTAGCCCTGGAATTGGCAGTCCTCTCCTAAGCAGGCATCCCTCAAGTCCCTCCCTGCAACATTCACCTCCCAGCAGCTTTTCTAAAATGGTGCATTACTCCAATATTATAATCAATATAATTTAGAAACATGGGAGAGAGAGAAAGAAAGCAAAGGCACATTAGGTTGGGAAGAGATGCTAACACGTGCTGCAGTTCTGTGGACCTCTGTGTGAATAAAAAAGGAAAACTACAACAAAAATGTGTGATGTCGGGTGTGAACACAGAAGTGCCCTGTGTATAGCAGCGCTTTCCTATTGCCCATACAGTTACATTCACATGCACTAACTGGTGTGTACTGACAGGGCAGCTTAAAATTAGGACACAAACATGTACACTTTTTAAAAAATAGTAAAAAAAAAAAAAAAAGGCAGCTATTCAGTCTGAGTATTTCAAAACTCAAACACATGCCACTCTCCCCACACAACTTGTCTTACTCAAGCCTACAAATTAAAGGCCCACGTTTTTCATTATCCTAAAGACAGAAAAAAAGAAAGAAAAGGAAGCCACATAAGAAAGAAAAACAGAATGACAGTGATGTTTTAGTTTACACTAGATATGGCAACACATACAAACTGTCAAAACTATGGAGTGAAAAAAGCTGTTATCAAGCAACTGTCAAGAGAGTCCTCTGAGATTTGGAAATCTTGTGTTTATTGTAACTACTGCACATTACACAAAGAAAGAAACATCCCTCTTCTTACCACTCCTGCTAAATATCATGCAAGAGAACCCAGACTTCTCCCTCACTATTTAGATTAATTTTTTTCGCCTGTGTAATTCTGTGGTTGACAGCACAGGACTCCTCCCTTAAAGGTCGTCTATTGTTTGGTCAAAGTTCAAAGAGAAACTTGAGGTTTTATCAAACATTATTTCATTTTTAAGAACTGTCAACACCCATTTTATGTTGTTAACTTGTTGTCTATCATTTAAGAGTGGAAACTGTGCGCACCAAAACACAGAGAGGAAGAATTTATCTCTTAAAACACCCATGTAGAAAGAGCAAAGAAAATGGAAACAGCTATTTTACTAGGCATACTAATAATTCTTTTCAATGTATTTTAACATACTGACTAGAAATGAGACTTACAGTTAACTGGCAGTGGGCTACAATTTCAAAGGTTTAGACTGAATGTATTAATGCAGATTTTAAATCACACTTTCTGATTATAAGAAACCCACCACCCCTTAGAGAGAAATCCCCAGTATTTACAGGGTTTCAATACAACATTCAAAGTATTGTTTTGAATGATAGCCTTCTATGATCATTTCTCAACCAGGAGCAACATTCTAATCATACTGATAACTGGTTAAAAGTTGTGGGCAAAAAACACCTTGTGTTCTTCTCATTGCTCACTACAGATCACATTTATTATCACTTCTATGCTTCAGCTTTATATAAAAATGATCTTTATTCTGAATCCCAGGTTTGACAAACATTAGATGAGGTCCCAAGATTCAGCTTGAAATTCTTGAGAAAGAATAAAACCTTCAGTGTATGTGATAATGCACACTTTTATGGATTTTTTTATTGCACTGGTTCTGGGGAGGGAAGTATCAAAACTAAAAGCTCAGTAAAAGAAGCCTCAAACACTATTGCACAAGAGCAAGTGATAGGTTGCCCCTGCAAAGTCAATGCACCCACAGTAAACTTAAATGCTTCAACTGATGTTATTTCGTTCTATATTTGTATGGACATCACATCACTCATGTAAATCTTTCATGAGGTATAGATTTCTGTGAGCTCACTTTCTAGCGCCATCAGATCCTATTGGATTTACCTATTGTGGCTACCACTCTGCAGACATCCACCACCTCCTAGAAATCAGTCTGCAGGTGTACAGCTCCTCAGTCACAAGTTCATAGTCTGACACATCCCAACTGCTGAAACTAACAAGGACATCATCACGTTTTTGCATAGAAAGATTATTTTTTTTAGTATTAAGAGCACTTCTTCAAAATGTCATAATATTTATGATCATCAGATGAGAATACTTGAAAAAAATTCAGCCTGATATGTTATATTTTCCAAAACTACCATGACCACTTAGGTATAATTTTATCTCCAAATACTGGATAACCTCAAATAATACAGTGAATAATATATTATCGCAACAGAAAACATAAAATGATTGAGAAATTTAGTAAGCGAATCTTTCCCACATAAAATTGCATTGTTAGCTATATTATTTCCTAGCTTTTGACTCTCAAGTACTTCCTCCTCCCAGATTATAAGAGTTGTAAAGTACCATAACGATTAGTGCATAAACAGCTGCAGCTACATGTCCATTTAACACAGCCTTTTTCTAAATATATATTAATAACCTAATATAAGCTTACACAAATACAAAAGGTAAGACACAAAACAGTGGTCTGATTCTCACAAATTCAAGAACATGAAATAAGTCTACAAAGCTTCGCTATTTTCAAGACTGGCAGTGTTGCAAGACTGCATAGATATGATCCATATGCTAAAAATCTATTCAAGTACTTATTGCTCCATTAAATAGTAGGAATTCTTGTGAGGGGACTGCAGCAAAAAAAGAAGGACTATATGGAAGGTGTGGTGCAGGGCAAAGGTGAACTCTTGAGCTGGTCCTGGGCTTCAATTATGGTTAGGTTTAGAATCATCAAAGTTTGTAAGATACGCTGAAGTTAGCCTGATATATCAAGACCTTTTCATCTTATACAGTCTACCAAATAGGCTTTGAAAGTTCATAAAAAGCACTCAGATAGCTGTCTTTTTTAGTCATGTCTGACTGAGAAGCTCACCTGCAAATCCTCTCCTTCTTTATATATGCTTCCTAAGGGTTGGGAGACAGAGGAAAAAAAAAAAAAAAAAAGATGAGAGAAAGTGCCATTATAGCTGAAATTCAACAGATTAAAGTTGGCATCATCAAAATAAAGAGCTCCTTCCATTAATCATGAAATTTAGAGTACTGGAATATATACCAGACCTATTTTAATGAACAGGAAAATTCAGCACCAGAATATTGTTAAATTGAGTTAGCATTATCAGTGGAAAAAAATATGCTCTATTTCCTATTATTTATGAAGCCCTATCCTTTTCTTTCTTACCAATTACATTCCCTATCATTTCCAAAATATACAAACTGTTTTCAATCAACAGATTTCTTTATTACAGCGTGCTGCATGCTTGTTACTGCCTCTTTTCTATATTGAACCCTTGATTGGACAAGCATTTTGAATTTAACATGGACTGTGATTGCACACATCAAACAAATTAAACCTGCCAATCTCTTTTTGGAGGATATCCTTTATATACACTTTCGCTGAAGAGTACCCGCGTATATTTTCTTAGGAGAAATGGGGAAGGAGGAAATTATCATTATGGCAGTCAGAAGACATTTATTTTCCCATGCTATGTAACTGGCCTTGCATCCTCTATTCCTCTTTTCAAATGAATTATTTTATAAAAGAAAACCACACTTACTGACTTTCTGAGTATCTCAGTGGTTGTTTTACAATCATCAATCTATTTCTCCTTTTGACCAAATGCTAATGGTGTTGCAAAAATGAGATAGCTTACCCGTAAAGCCTGAAATAGATTTTCCTTAGGTTAACCAGTTGCAAAGCCAGATTACACAATTCTTTCTAGAGTAACAGAATTTACATACATTGGGTTTGTGTTATGCAAGCCTCTTCAAAACGGGACTCAACTTTGTACAGCTTCTGCCTGTGCAAACAGGATTATAGATGGAATTACTTAAAAAGAATACATCCCACTAAGATGATAATACTGGTAAGCAGTTTCCATTGAAAAGGCAGTTCAGAGACATGTTGGTTGTAAATCAAGTTCAACTGGGAAGAAATCTAAACACAGGAAATCAAATAAACAGGAACCCTCCACAGTATCAAAACCCAGAACTGCCCGAAGTTAAAACAACCAAAGACAAGGAGTGAACAAAACCCATTGAATAAATTAGAAAAAAAGTAATAGATATCTGCTAGCAAGATGTGGCAAAAAGCATACACAGATCTTTGCACTTATTACAGCTTAATATGAAGTCTGCTGCAAGTGCTCATGAAACTGAGACACCCTCATCTGGAAGACACAATCAGTTTCCTGCTTTATCTGCATCACCAGACAAACAAAGAAAACAAGACAGAGTATTCACACTGCTCTCACAGCTGCTGAGCACTGAATCTTCATTCTAAAGATGTAGGTGCTAAGGCTAGCTTTGCTACTACTTTACAACATTATACTAGACCAGTTACTGAATTAATCTGGGCTTCATTTTCTGTCTGCAAAACAGGCTTGGTGGCACCTCCTCCTCTGACCTACTGCTTCTCTTGTACTGCAAATGCCACAGGCAAGAGTGGTCTTCAAAATCGCCTATTTGTGGTGCATCAGACCTCTAGATAGCAGCATAATACAAATAATAACTAATGATGTGAACCCTGCCTTCTGAGAGGAGACGTAAATCAGTATACTACATTTCCAATTTTTGCTCTAGAGATACCTCTGCCGGTATCCGTATTTTTTTATTGCATGAAACATTCCTCTTCTACTGCTGAAGATGCTTATTTGAGTTACTGTAAGTCATTCTCAGCAAGGCGCTTTTGGACAGTATTCAGTGTCACCAAAAGCTCACAAGCCTTTGAGGGTGAAAGCCTCACTTCTTGTCTCTCAGAGAGCGAGTAAAGAATACAACAGAGGACTTTAATCTTGAAACTATGAACTTCTATCTCTAGTTAGATCAGGTATTCAGCTTCTTAATTTTGCTGAAACTGCTACATTCAATTTTGATAGTGATAGTGAAATCAGGTATCTAGAACAGGATAAATGGGTCAACTGCACATTTCAAATGTGGTATGCAAAAATCAACAGAATTGGCTGAATTTCTTAAAAGTTGAATTTAGAATGAAACTTCAGGAAGACTCTGCTGCTCTACTTTGCTCTCATTTGACACAGCATCTACACCAATTAGGTACTGAATTACTAGTTGTTGCTTTGATATTCATTAAAAAAAACTCCAAAACCCAAGAACAATGAAGATTTACTGCAGCCAACAGACTGAGCAAAGATCACACTAAACATAAAGGATCAACACTCCTTGAGGGAGGGAGGAATGGTCATGGTCTTTTACTGCTGCTTTCTACTTAACTACCCGGCTTGACCCTCTGCAATAGGCAAACTATCTTTGTATACATTTTAAATAGCAACACTGAGCTAGTCAAATTCCTAGTGGCACTGATTAAATAGAACTTAAGATTAGAAAGCAACATGACTGCCCACAGTGTATTAATGAATCAGGAAGCCACATGCTCTGCAGGAAATAAAAAGTCGGTTTAACATGCCCTGTGAGCTATTGCTTTCAACAGTTTTGTGGAGCTGGCGAGGCCACTCTCAGTTGTCACATTCTGTAAGTGAGAGCTTAGTGTGGAGCTGCACTGCAGCAACAATTAAGCTTTTGCAAAGGGAAGAACATGTTATGCACTGCTCTGCTGATCCTACAACACTGCCAAGGAAAGCAATGTCTCCAATCCATAAGGATAGACATCCATCTTGCTTTTATAAGATGTTTTATTCTTCAGCATGGGAATGTTTCATGATATAGAACACATACACTACAAACAAAACAGCTCCATATTTGGTCTGACTAAAGATCTGCCTAGGACTCCACAACTGGGATGAGAGTAACTGAGCAGGAAAATGAACGTTCTAAACCACATCATCAGACAGATCTATTGCTCTGCAGAAAACAGACCCAAATGCTCTCTTAGAAATACTCTGGACTTGTGTCACTGAAGTAGATAATGGTTTTGTGTCTAATTGCAAGCTTTATGTGAAGATAACACAGAATCACATAATCGTTAGGGTTGTCATGGACCTCATGGGATTATCTAGTCCAACCTCCCTGCCAAGGCAGGGTCACCTACAGCAGATTACATAGGAACATGTCTGGCCGGGTGTAGAATGTCTCCAGAGAGAGAGACTCCACGACCTTCCTGGGCAGCCTGTTCCAGCGCTCTGCCACCCTCAATGTAAAGAAGCTCTTTCTCATGCTGAGGATGCAACTTCTTGTGTTTTAGTTTATGGCCTTTGCTCCTCATCCTATTGCCAGGCACTGCTGTAAAGAGCCTGGTGCCATCCTCCTGGCACCCACCTTTGAGATACTCATATGCATTAATGAGATCCCCTCTCAGTCTTCTCTTCTCTAGACTAAACAGGCCCAGATCCCACAATCTCTCCTCATAAGAGAGATGTTCCAGACCCCTGATCATCCTTGTGGCATTCCACCAGACCCTCTCCAGTAGCTCCTTGTCTTTCTTGTACTGAGGAGCCCAGAACTGGACACAGTACTCCAGATGTGGCCTCTCCAGGGTCATGTAGAGGGGAAGGATCACCTCCCTTGACCTGCTGACCACACTCCTCCCAGTGCACCTCAGGATACTACTGGCCCTCCTGGCCACAAGGGCACACTGCCAGCTCAGTGTCAACTTATCTACCAGTACTCACAGGTCCTTCTCAGCTGAACTGCTCTCCAGTAGGACAGCCCCAAACATTTTGGGCCAAATTTATTCTGACAGCAGCTCTACCGACTCTCAGCCAGAAGATTCTATCAAACTTCCCATAGGTTACAAGAAGGTGCCAGTTAATAAAACATGAGAAAAACCCTTAAGGCATATTCAGTTATTAATAGTGAACACTGCAGGAAAATATTGTCATCTGATAACCTGGAAGAAGGAGCACCTTTATAACAACACACTGCCGTCTCTATAATGTCTAATGTAGGCTCCAGTGCCTTGGTATTTCAGAATGGACAGTTCTGAGATCTACAGGTAACAACTGTTCAATTACGTACGAAGGATTCAATGCAGCAGCCTACTGACCACGAAAGACTTTGATGGTACCAAGGACAACATATCAGTGAAATGACAGCAACTTGATTTTTTTGCTTTCCACCTTTAATGTATACGTAGTATTGTGGAATGTGCTCCCAGAAATCAGGTATCTAACACTAATAAATTGTGCACCGATTATAGATGACCTTTGGAGTCGCTAAAGGTACAGTCACAATCACACATTCAAAAAACCCTGCTTTTCACTATAATGCGTGAATGTATGAAATTAAATGAGGCTTGCAATATAATCAGTGTGGTTGGCTGCTTTAATATATTCCATTTCAATTTAAAATCACCACAAGCCAAGAGTGACGAATCTAATTTGATCAGTCGTTCACAAAAACACTGAAAAGAGATGTAAGCAGACCTATCAACAGCTGGTAACATGGCCTGCTTTCAAAAGCAATTAATCAGTTTTACACAACTAGAAATTCTTAAAATACTCAAAACTAGTTAAAGAGCTGTAGTATTAGAGAAAGGATAGTGGAAAGGAATTCTCCTAGTAAAAGCATCTTACACATCAAGTTACTGCTTAAAAAACCCAAAAGCCAGTATATTCAAATAAAAAAGTCAAATCTCTAATAAAAAGGCGCAGTCAGGTGGTGTGTTAACAGCAATAACCCACTGTAACTTGACTTCATAGGTTTGACCACTTTTTATGAGGTGTTTCAATTGTATTTCACATTTAAATGGATTTTATGAGTTCTTCCACATATTAAAAATGCTGATTTGACTGCAATCAAGTAAGTCCACAGATTACTAATAACTTACTATAAAGTCTGGCATACACAAAAAATACCACACTTTCAGAAACAGAACAAGCTCCCATGTAATTCACACAACTAAAAATACATAGACCTCTTTATTTCCTACATACAGAGGCTAATGTTGTCTTACCTACTGTATCTGTCATGCTTGCCATACCTTATTTTTGTGCATGGATTTTGATCCTGGAGGTTGCACGTTTTTCCCTGGCTGAGAAAATTTTTCCAGAAGCTAGTGAAATTGATTCTGATTAATGAGACTGAAACTAACTTACACATGGAACAGCACCTTACCAGACTGCACCCGTTCAGTCAGTCGCTAATTAGCATCTGCATGAGAGGAAATTTTTGAAAGCATTTCAAATCAAGCAGAATTATCCAAAACATAGCTTAGACTGTAGCAGGAGATGACTAGTAGACAAGCCTTTTCTGGAGAATGATGATCTGGTGTATCAGCACATCAGCACTGTTGCAAGACTTGGAATTCAACTGCCATTTACTTACTCAAATCGCTACCGTTGCCGATTTGAGGAAATGACTTTCTCACATCAGGCATAAGGACAGCATATGCAAAAGTAAAACAAGATACCTGAAAGCAAATTGCTCTGTCAAAAACAGTCACTAAAACAGGGGAGATGACAAAAGACTAAAGCATTTGCTGCTGCACAGAAGATCAACTATAAACAGAATAAAAATGCCATTTGTGATCTAGTTTTGCATCAAGCATGTGGACAGAATTAAATACGGTTGCTTTATTTTGCTTATGATGAAACCACAAAGCACACATGAAGTACTTAATCCAAAAAGGCTTAAAATACAGAAAAGATAAATCTGTATTTAATGAACACTTTGCACAAGTTACTCAAGATCTTTTGTTCAAGTATTTGATAATAGCTAGCTTTATCCCAAGTTAAGGTGTAGTCTGTTAGCTACATATCAACATTTATAACAACACATTTTTTAAATTTGAGCTTTTGTGACAGTCTCAAACATCTGAGATCTAACTCACTGTCATTTTCAACCTTACTCACCTTCACCTGCTTCCCACACAATATTTTATGCATTAGGAGGCAAAACAGATCTCTGAAGCAGCAGGGAAAAAAGGTAAGATGAAAAAGAAGCATACTTCTTTTCTGTCTGGAAAGGGGACATGCTATACTGCAAAACAAAAAACATTTAATAAACCTCCTCCCACCTTAAACTAAATGTTTGTCTGACAGTGAGGAGCACGACAAACACATAATTTGTAGTGATATACATAATTCCAGAAAAAATCTCGCAGAACTTGATTGCTTAGGTTAATTTCTGGACTGGCTGCCCAACACAGGATTACTTCAGAACACATGCAGAGCAGTCTTATGTCATCCTCTGGAAGTATACCATCAGAATATTATAGAATCATAGAACAGTCAGGGTTGGAAAAGGACCTTTAAGATCATCTAGTTCCAACCTGCTCTGCCATGGGCAGGGACACTTCACACTAAACCATGCCATCCAAACCTCTGTCCAACCCAGCCTTGAACACCACCAGCGATGGAGCATTCACAGCTTCCCTGGGCAACCCATTCCACTGCCTCACCACCTGCACAGTAAAGAATGTCTTCCTTATATCCAATCTAAACTTCCCCTGTTTAAGTTTGAACCCATTACCCCTTGTCCTATCACTACAGTTCCTCATGAAGAGTCCATCTCTAGCATCCCTATAGGCCCCCTTCAGATACTGGAAGGCTGCTATGAGGTCTCCACACAGCCCTCTCTTCTCCAGGCTGAACAGACCCAACTTTCTCAGCCTGTCTTTATATAGGAGGTGCTCCAGTCCCCTGATCATCCTCGTGGCCCTCCTCTCGACTTGTTCCAACAGTTCCATGTCCTTTTTATGGTGAGGACACCAGAACTGCGCACAGTACTCCAAGTGAGGTCTCACAAGAGCAGAGTAGAGGGGCAGGATCACCTCCCTCGACCTGCTGGTCACGCTCCTTTGGATGCAGCCCAGGATACAGTTGGCTTTCTGGGCTGCAAGCCCATACTGAAGCTGGCTCACATTCATTTTCTCATCAACCAACACCCCCAAGTCCTTCTCTGCAGGGTTGCTTTCAATCTCTTCTCTGCCCAACCTGTAGCTGTGCCTGGGATTGCTCCGACCCAGGTGTAGGACCTTACACTTGTCATGGTTAAACTTCATCAGGTTGGCATCAGCCCACCTCACAAGCGTGTCAAGGTCCCTCTGGATGGCATTCCTTCCCTCCACTGTATCAACCGAACCACACAGCTTGGTGTCATCAGCAAACTTGCTGAGGGCGCACTCAATCCCACTGTCCATGTCATCGACAAAGATGTTGAACAAGTACTTGTAGTACTTGCTCGCAGGGGACCTGTATCAATAGGTACTCAGAGGTAAATATATCTACAGGTACACAGCAGCTGTGTATGCACCTTCAAGCTATGTATTAAACAGACAAAACTGCCAGCATAGTGTTCTTCCTGGATAAACTCATGTGCTTTACCAATACAGAATTTAGAAGAACCCCAACTTTATTTTTCCCCCTTTTAAACTTCAACTTTTCCAATTTTTCCTGTCAAACTAGCCATCAATAAGTACTTATTCCCTCCTAGAAAACTTCAGTACACTATGAAGTCAAACTTCCTTGGAAAACAGCTGTCCTCATGAGGTGTCGGTGCTAGTCAACTGATGTTCATTACCACTAGTATCTGGGATTGGGAATATCCAATCTCCCAGTAGCCACTGGTTACAAGTGCGAGCTTACAAACTCTACGCTAACAGCACAAACAATATGCAAGAATTGCCCCAGCACACATTGAAAGAGGGATATATTTCCGCTGTCACACAACAGAGAGTGACAAGAGTTGAAACCCAAACAATAGTTGAAACCCCACCAATACTATCCCTTGCCACAGTCATGCACGCCAACTGCAAGAGAACAATTCCAGTACAGTCATCTTCACAAATACAAGAAAAAAGAAACCACTGCTGGCAAACTCGTGTTCCTAATGTAATTAGACTTCATCAAAGATGAAGGAATACAAGAAATAATTAGTCATACTTCACAAAATGCACACAAAAAGTCACCAAGTAACTGTTGTCCAAAATTTTCACAAAACAAACGTTAACAAAATACTCCCTGCCAACTTCAACTTGCAACACTATAACTTGAAACACTGAGTTTCCAACTCAGTTGACAAGACAAAGATCCACCAGGGTTCGGCACTTGGGAAGATCACCGATGCTCTAACCAAGTGTACAGCCACATTAAGAAATGCACTGTTCTGTTTTAACACTGGCCAATTTAAAAAGAAAATGAAAACCAAACACTATAATTTTTTTAAGCAACTTTCCTTTTCCTGTTTCTCCCCATGTGCTCCTCCCAAATCCTCTTTATTCATCACAAGACACTACAGAAGTGGATAAAATACACACCTCCAGGTATTCTGATATAGGGGGCAGCAAATTCTTTCTTTCTGAAGAACGCTACCCATGTGATATAGAAGAATTTGTATCCTCTATCCTACCCTTCAATGGAACATAAGACTGGCCATTCTGAAATAGTGAGAGATCACAAGCTCAGCTGCCAATACAACATCAAGGACACATCAGTGTATGCTGTCCCTTTACTCGGAAGTCAATATATTTGCTTTCTTTCCTCCCTAGAGAAGATGTCTGATGATCACTTCCAATTTTTGAAAAGTCAGCAATTTTGAACAGGGACCATAGGAGATATGTATTCCACAGAAAAACAGACGTGAAACAGGGATGCAGGTTACTTGCGTACCACAACATTAAGTACTTTCTCACAAAGACTGCATTAGCAGATGACAGGAGATTGAACACATAGCAAACAAAATGCTTTGCAGATTTTAGTGTCCTTGATGTTGCAGCTGATCTGGAAGAGAATGTGCAAAGTCCCTCATGCAAAGATAGCCTTTGATCTTAGGGTGCTAACTTGATACACTTACAAATCTGTGCGTGCCTTTTGTCTTCTACACTCCTTAAAAAGAGTCTACAAGTAAAATAATGGGTTATTAGAAGCTGCCCTGTTATACAGGAAATATATTTTAAATGGCATTCTTAAATCAACTTTGTAAATGTATTTTTTTCCTGTTTCCTGCCTGACACTCAAACAGAAAGAAGCAAAATTATGTTCTATGATCTGTAGACTATTAAACTCCTCCTTGGGATAACTTCATCTGGAGTTATCAAAATCCCTGTATTTACTGAATATGGAAAAGCAGATGTTGATGGAGTTGGCTTTTAACTGCTAAAATCTTTTGTGTGTAAAAAAAAGCTATTAATAAAATAATAGCTATTCACCTTGAAGACTCTAAACTGATTTCCAAATGACCCCATACAAGAAGTTTAGTTTCTAGATTTGTCCCTTTGAAAAATAGCAGGGACTTAGAAGAATGACACCCTCTGTTTCTGTACAAATAACCACAAAACAACAACCTGCTCCCATGACAGAAGCCAAAACTCTATCTTGAAAGTGACTTTTTACAGGCTGCTTTACAGATCTCACAACAGACTTTTCTGAAGGACTGGTGGGAGTTATGGCATGCCTCCTCATGGTTTACATTCATGACTAGATGCCTTTCCCCAAGCATTTACAACTAGCTATGTACTCTTTAGAAACAGGTTATTGTGGGATGCAGAAGTGGTTTATTTCAGAACAACATGCTCTTTTCACTTTGATTTAGTTAACAGAGGTTGTAACTGGAGAATGATAAAGAAACTACTTTGATTTTAGTTTTTATTCTTCGATGGAAAAACCTTGAAATGACTGGAGTGCTGCATGCAACCGTTTTCCACATCTGGCATATAACATGCAGATTCATAGACTATGTCTGTGGTGTAACTTTTCCAGTAGTACTACTTTCTAGATCTCAACTAGTCACCTTGGATCTCCTTTATGAACAATGAAGCAAAGAGGAAGTACTTCTCAGGTGTGATCCATACCAGCCTAGTATAGATGAGATTAGCTGAGCCATGTCCTGGAACTGCATAATTCTGCCAGCTATACAAAGCAGCACAGGCTGATAAATTCACATACAAATGCTTGAACTCTGGGACCTCAAAGACAGCGGAAATGAAGTGCATTCCTTCACTGGGAGGAGTTTTCTCCATTAGTGATATTTGGTGTGGAATGCCTGCTTTGCTTTATGTAGACAGCAAAAGAACAGCAGAGCCCCTGTTCACACAGAAGCTATATACTTGAGTACCTATATAATGACCTGAACGTGAACCAGAAACAATACCTAACAGAAAAGAAGGCCAGCACACCCTGGGCTGCATTAGATAAAGCATCACCAGCAGGTTGAGGTAGGTGATCTTTCTCAGCCCTGGTGAGATACATCTGGAGTGCTGGGTTCCTCAGGCTTCTCTCCATCATGTCCAGTGACAGACCGAGAGGCAATAACGATAAACTGAAATACAAGGAATTCCATGTAAACATAGTACCTTTCTTTTTTACTGTGAGGGTGGTCAAATGGTAGAACAGGTTGCCCAGAGAAATTGTGCAGTCTCCATCCATAGAAATACTCAAAACCCTGAGCAACCTGCTGTAGGTGACGCTGCTCTGAGCAGAGAGTTGGATTAGATGATCTCCAGAGGTGCCTCCTTGCCTCAGTCATTCTGTGATTCTCTTGCTAGGACTGAACTGGTATCTCACCTCTCTTGTGCTCGTATAAAGCATCACTTCTTAACAGTCTTGGCACCAAGAAAAACTTAGCGAAGTATATAATCACTGCCAGTGGAGACAAATACAGTCTCTTGGTCACTTCACTGAACTGTGATTCTTTGGCTTTTTGAGCTATTCCATACATCAGGAATACCCATCTCTCATCTCTCCTAGGACCTCACTGTTGCATGTGTAGCACGAGTCACAAATTTTGTCCAGTATATCACCATATACGCACTACTTTGGGAGGCATATCCAGTGGTAGATCATCTACGGGTGAGTAGAAAATCCTACCCATGGAAAGATAAAGGATCTTCTGTACACTCCTCTTCCCACTTTGCATCTATCAAAGCAAAACATCAGATGGATTTCCTCTAAAGGGAGGAAAACCTTTACATGTACCCCTACTCATTCCTGAGCTTGTCTCTGCTCATTTCCTCACTCTCTTCTTTAAAGGCAACATATATCAGCTGAAAAGATAAAGGTGGCTTCTTACTCTAAAATGCCTGTCACTGGGGTGATTTATATTATCTTTATAATTGGGATATATTGCACTAGAGAACTTTGCTTTATAATGAAAAGTTTGTTTGACCTTCAGGCTTTCCTTGAGCCTCACTTAGCTAGGCCCAGTTAGTGACACAAAGTACCCACACTGTTGGGAAGTCTTAAATGTTAAACTTTCTGCGTAAGATCAAAAGTATTTTTCTCCTGAGCGCTGTTTGTAGTCCACAGTCTGCAAAGGAACACCATTTTTAAAACCGAAATACATATACCAATCTAAACCATGCTAAAAACATGGTTTATCATAATAATGGCCTTCAAAAATGTGCTAGTCAACAGAAATACCGGTCTATTCCAGACATTTCAAAAACATCAGTGTGCAGCTACTGAAGAAACTTCCCAAGAAGGATGTACTCCATCTGTAAAACTGCTGATTTCTGCAAAGAGAGACTTCCTCACAAATTGCATTTTATGTTTAAAAGAGACCCCCCCCCCCCCCCTTCTTTACCACATACTTTTCCAGAGACTTTTTTCCTCCCCTGCTTTACACATCCTGAGTAGGATGATACAGAATCCTCTTTTCAAACTAACCCAACTCTGGAATTCTTTCAGAGATGTCTACTGCCAGTGCAATGCTCTACTGACCATAGTGCAATGGTTTTCAGTAATATATATATACATACATACATACAAACATGCATACATACAGATCTTGTTTAACACTTCCCTAATCAAGAAAAACTTCTCACAGGATAACAAGTACAATTTACTTTGGGGAGCTCCTACTAGAAAAGCAGGACCTAATTTTAACCTCACTGGGTTCAAACAACCCATAAAGATAAAGGCTACTTTTTGCAATGAACCATTTCACTGTCAAGCTGTACTGCAAATGACCTGCATTTACTGCTGCATCTCCAAATTTTTTAGCATTTCTATTTCTCATGACTCTTCCCCAGATTTTCTATACTGTGAACTTTAGGATAGTTTTTTGTCAAATTAATGTCATACATCTGGTTTGTTCTTTTATGTCTTTATTCTTTTGCACTAATGCTCCTTCCTTGTGTAATTCAGAATAGGCGTTTCTCCTTTCCTTTATAAAATACAACCTTTTCAACAAGACACCCCACGTGAATCCCTATGACAGCCTAATACAAAGATACTTTCATATTAGTGTATTATTGGGCTCTTGATTACAGTACCAACTTAGTGCCATGGATTTTGATGTGACAACTGGAAGTTCTTTACCTGTTCCTAAAAAGCAAAGGCTTAACAAATAACTAAAGCCCATAACCCTTCCCCTGCCCCCCATGAAAAAGAAAGGTTTACCCTGTAATTGTCGTGTTACAAAAAAACCTCAACAACTCAAATCCTCTCAAAGTGCAACAGAATTTTTCAAGTGCAGTGCTGAACTACTAATATTGTTTCTACAGTCAGAGTAGAGGCACACAGACAAGTAACTGAAAGGCATCCTAACGTATGAATGTGCAACTTAAGGCTTTACCATGGCATTTACCTGTTTATCCTACCCTGTGGCAATGAGTAGTTACATCTTACCCTTCTTTTATTTATCCTCCTAAAACCTTTGTAAAGTCTGAGTGTACTGTTACTCTCCTTTCACATCTATTTTTTCTGTGAAGGATGCTAACCCAATAGCAGCCTCCTGCTGGAGGGACAGCTTGAGAAAAGGAATATTTGGTTACCTACACCCTATGGGTCAGCACCAAGAAGATAGAGAATACATCTAATCACAAATCACTAGTGTTAAACGCCATAACAGGACAAAAGGGATCCTTTCTGGTACTTGCTAGAAAACATAGGCATGCTTATATGCTAATAGACTAAATACTGAAACAAAATGCATGTTTTGTCTAAATAAGAACTCCTGACTGAATACTTCTCAAGTTCAAAATTTGCCACAGCAATACAACAAAATCAAAATGAAGCTAAGACTTCAGATCATATTCAAAAGTTCAGAAAGGCACAGACACTTCACTGTAATGTCTAAATAGTATCAGTTTCTGTTTTCTGGAAAACACTGAGAAAATATTGGTTTTATGTGTCCTCATAACCAGGTCGATTTTCTGGCTTTTTGCATTACGGTTGTATCTGAAATATGGCTTAAACTGTGAAGCAGTTGATAAACCTTTGGAGACCAGAAATGGAAAAAATAGAAATATTGCTTTTAAACTTTTATTCAGACTTCCCAAAACTAAACCTCTGTATAAGAATCTCTATGTATTTCTTTCTGTCTACATGCAACTACTAGAAGAGTTGGAACAGTTGTGCTTCACTGAATGCATGCATTACATGTTCCAACATCTGCTGCTTTTGCAAAATTATGGACATGTTTCCAACCAAGAAGCTACACTTTGGACTTCCTAAATTTAAGTAATATCTGAAACAATTTAATTATGTCTTATTGTGAAATTGCATGCATGGTAACCAATTGCAAATCCATTGATTTCTGTACAATACAAAATTTCAAGTATGAAATAATATAAATTTCCCACATCAAAGTCTTGATTACTATAGTTTACCATTACTGTTCAAAAGCATTGTAGCTAATGCTCTTACTAAGTACATTAACTACTATTTATTTTGGTTACTCACTACTAACTATTTTTCGTTAAGAATGATTTAAACTACAGGCTCAGCTCTAAAAAAATACAATCAAGAAAGTCTAGTTTAAGGTGAATATGCATGTATATGATTTATGAACAGTAAACCCCCCCCATTTCCCTTTAATGTTCCTTTGCCCTCCACCAAGACTATGTGACACAATTTTTGAGAAAAATATTGATCTGAGAAATGTGCTTCTGTTACGTTCTGCTGGCTGTTTATATAACATCTATTGTTACACCAGAACTACGAAACAATACCATAACTAGCTACACGTTCTAATTCCAAGTCTGTAAAATTCTATTAATGTCAAATATTATTTGTTTTTATCATCTAAATAAACTAGCTTAGGCTGTCACTCACTCCTTTTTATTCATTTTTTGTTTTGTCTTACTGCACGCATCTCTTACGGAGTGAAAAATGTCTATTTAAAGATAAGTGGGAATACCACAGTACATAATGTTTTCATGTCAAAATAATTACATTATTATATTCTGAGTTAAATAATATAAGATAGGAAAACATTTTGATATGCATTTAACAGTTGTAATCCTGGCAGGATCAAATCAGCTTTTTCTAAACTCATTTCTATTACATAAAAACAGAGCTCCCTAACCCGACCAAAAGCCTCTCTCATCCATCTAAGCCCCCTCATGGAAGAGGGACAAGCCAAGATATAAGAACATCCTGCTAAGTTTTGTTTATCAAGGCTGAGCCACATTTTGGCCTGTCACAGAAGACTCATTTGTTCTCAAAAGAAAGCCAATGGAAGTGCACTGGCCTGAAAGATGAAATCTGGTGGTTGGATTGGTAGGAAGAGATGATCCTTGAAATGGATGGAGAGATGACAAAAATGTAATACTCCTTTATGAAGGGAAGGGCTTTTTTATTTAATAAACTAAATTTAAGCTGCATTTAGACACTTTTCTGTTTTGAGCTATGTTTTTATACATATATGATGGACCATTTTTGTGTCCCTTATGGAACAAAACAAGTATTTTCTATTATACTATTCTCAACACAACCTTCTAGTGCTCAATAAAGAATTTATCTCCATCCATTTCCTACAGAAAAGAGCGTAACTGTATTTTCTTGATGCATTCGATATAAATCCTTTGTTTGTTAAAGGATACAGAAAGATATTTAAAAAGAAATGTCTCCCATACAGTCATTACACTTCAGTAAATATAATAATTAAAATAATTTCATTTGCAGTATTAATTTAAATATTGGGTTCCCCCCCCCCTCCCAGTTTTCACAACCTGTTTTCACAAATCATGACTGTTTCTTTTAAAGGTCAATGTATTTCAAACCGTTTTGGAGACAAATTCTTAGGACTCATATGCCTAGCAGGTATGGGTTGAGGTAAGTACATTTAACATCAAGAAGGTAAGAGATTCCTATCACCCGTGGACTCAGGCCAAATTTGGGAGCTTAAAATAACTTTTGGCAAGTATACAGTAGAACAGTTGCCTTATGTAATAAACGCAGAAAAATTAGGCACTAATACATGTGCAACACAGCATTAAGTCTTGAAGCACTCCACAGAAGTGTCAATATTCCAGTAACCCATTTACTTCATGCTTCTATTTCACCATTTCCCTTCTGAAATTACACAGAGACTACAATTTTCTTCCTTTTTATTAAGTCGTGGTTTAAGCCCCCCACCCACGCAGTTTTCTCACTCACTCCCTTCCCCTCTTTCTACCCCCAGTCCCAGGGGGTATGGCGAGGAGAATCAAAAGAATGCAACTCGCACAGATTGAGATAAGAACAGTTTAGTAACTAAGGTATAACACAAACCACTGCTGCTACAACCAGTAATAATACAGGAGAAGTACAAAGAAAGAGAATACAACTGCTCACCAAGCCCGACCCAGCCAGTGCATCCCCAACAGCGAACCCCCCAATCCCAAAAACCTGACCATGCCGTGCACCCCCAGTCCACCACCACACCCTTCTGGGTCTCTGCTCTCCATTTTCACATCCTGGACATGACATGCTGTGGTATGGAATAACCTCTTTGGTCAGTTTGGGTCAGGTGTCCTGTCTCTGCTTCCTCACGGCTCCCCCTCCTCCCTGGCATAGGATGAGACTCAAAGTCCTTGGCCAAACCAAAACATTGTCAAGCAGTAACTGAAAACACTGGTGTTATCAGCGCTGCTCCCAGGCACGAAATTAAAAACACAGCGCTGCACCAGCTACCAAGAAGGAGAAAAATGACTGCTGCTGCTGAACCCATGACATATTAGTATCACAAATTGTGACTGTTTATTTTTTTACATCATCCTTTTCACATTAGCTCTGTTTTCTGTTCCTCAAACTATCTTCTCCTTGGTAGTCTGCTTTAATACAGTCACATAACAAATGCATGCTTGTTATCACAATGAGTGCAAGAGAAAGCTTTTTATTTCTGATGTCATTTCGATACATCATGATTTTACAGAATGAAAAAAAATCACCAAATCTAACATTTCACAATACTACCAAAGGTAGCACATGACTTATTTAATACACAGTAAACAGTTTCTATCTGCCCAGTTTTAGTAAAACATCAGGACAACAGAGCCATAAATTGTCTTGAATATTAATTTTCTCTAACATGCAGTAAACCATTTTTGGTTTCAAACTGCATAGTTAGACAAATCTATAACCAAGTATGTGCAACAGTAAGTAATGAATCAGCATACAAACATGTCTTTATATTGATACGGGAAAGCACATTTTAAAAAGCAGTTTTAGTCAATAAAATAAATATTTGTCCTACGACAAATCAGCTCCAGTCCCCCTATATTTTGTGGAGTCAAGGATTCATTCCATGTATATATGGCTGTAAGCAATGCTTTTACAAACATATTTATAGCTGACACCAGATACCTGACCCAGATACCCTCGACCAAAATACGAATAATAAACCTACAAAGGTGTTAACTGAAACTGTGCAACTTTCTGTAAGTTCAGCTATAGAATACTTAAATTGAAAGATGTTAAGGTACCAATGACAAAAATTAAGAGGCTCCAAATGCGCAGGTAATACAGTGAAGGTTTCCAACCTAATTTTAAGGGAAATCATAATTAAAGACCTGAAAGTCCTCTCATAACCTTCTCAAACTGGACTGGCCATGAAGAAAGGGAAAAAGAGAACTGGTATTATGTACAACACTGTACACCATCTTCAGTAGGTCACTGGTCTTTTAAATAATCTCTAGTGAACAAATAAGATTTCAGAAAGTTTTTAGTAGATAATTACACTTCCTGATTTTGTAATTAGTGGAACTACATGTAATTACATAATAATTATGACGGTAATTACGTAATTAAGATGTATAATTATGTAGTAAAAAACATTATGGAAATAAAAGCCATCAACTGTATAAGCACAATACATTTTTAAAAATAAATTCTGTATCATCTGTTTAAAGCTACCATTTTCCTCAAAATATCAAAGTGATTATGAGCCATCACTGGCAAGTTCTAAAATATATTTCTTATGTGATTTAAAAATCATACAGATAATTGTATACTTAAAAAAAATCTCTTTAAAGCCTTAGCTTCACATTATCCTTCTGATGTCTAGGCACATGTATACTGAATGGATTATACAGAGTTAAACTGCTGATATCTCTATTTCCAGTTTCTACTAAAATAATAATAAATAGCATAAATGTCAGAATTGTGGTACCTAAAAGACAGGATTTTGCTTTTTTTTTTTTGAGTACACTACTAAATCCATCAAACTTAAGGGTCTTCTAATAGGGAAAAGATGCTAGTCTTGCACTTTCCACTAGAAAAAAGAACTTACTGCTGCGAGAAGCGCTGGTCATTAGAAGAAGCCTTGTCACTCCTGACTTCCATTTAACAACAAAACTGCCCCCATCAAAAAACAAACCCAAACTTTATTAATTGATATGAAACCAGAAATACAAATGTGTCTGTAAGAAAAATGTCAGAGTTGCAGATAAAAAAGAAACAGTGAAGAAAAAAGACCTTTAAAAGTATTTTGCTAGAGAAACTCACAAAAGAACTGATAAAGGAGGTAGAAGACATTAGATAGACTACACCATTGCATGGGTTGTAATAAGTTGGCATGTATCTATATATTTAAGTAGCAAAAAAAATCCTGAAATGCAAATGAGAAGATACCCTTCACTGAAAAACAGGTGTGAAAGGAGAGTAACAACATACTCAGACTTTTACAAGGGTTTTAGGAGGATAAATAGAAGGATATGACAGAACCACAAATTAACAACAGGATAAGATAAACAGGTAATTACCATGGTAAAGCCTTAAGTTGCACATTCATACATTAGGATGCCTTTCAGTTACTTGTCTGTATGCCTCTACTCTGACTGTAGAAACAGTATTAGCAGTTCAGCACTGAACTACAAAAATTCTGTTGCACTTTGGGAGAATTCATGTTACCTACAAGAAAGCTGGAGAGGGACTTTATACAAGGGCATGTAGTAATAGGACAAGAGGGAATGGCTTTACGCTGAAACAGAGAAGATTTAGATTAGATATTAGGAAACAATTCTTCACTATGAGGGTGGTAAGACACTGGAGCGAGCATGCTGTCCAGAGAAGCTGTGGCTGTCCCATTCCTGTCAGTGCTCAAGGTCAGGTTATATGGGGCTTTGGGCAAACTGGTCTAGCGGAAGGTGTCCTTGCCCATGGCAAGGGGCTTGGAATTTTATGATTTTTAAGGTCCCTTCCAACCCAAACCATTCTATGATTCATCCAACTTGCAACATTATAATATGCAAGGGAAAAATCTTCATTAATAAAAATCATTTTATTAGCGGTACAATCCATAGTAAATGTACTGCTGTCATTCCACAGATTCCCCACATTGTGGATATATCATAACAGTTTTAACTCATTATCTCCATTTATTTCATTCACAAGCTGAAGAAATAACCATATATAACTTCGAGAGCTGTCACAATCTGTAAGTCTGCTCAGAGAAAGAGCCATAGAAATGAACAGTGCAATGGGGTTTATTTAGATTTTGTAGGTTTAACTAAAAGACCACATAAGCAGAAATAAAATGGAGAAAAAATTACACTTCTAATGTTAAAAATACCCAACTGGCAATAAAAGAAGTTGCAATCATTATGGGAGGATAACAAGATCTAAAGATCAGCTGTCTATGCATTACTTCAAAAGGGCCAGCAAACCTAAAGTAAACACTTATCAATAGTTTCTGCTTTCAAAAAAGTTAGTGAGATTTAAAAATACTCACAAAATGGTGGCTCAAATTAAAAAAAAGTGAAAATGTTCAGAAATCTTCCTCTTCAAAATAACACATTAAGGAAAAAAGAACAAGTGGTTTTGAAGATATGCTCAAAGATTAAATTCTTGGAAATTATTATTTTACAATCTCTTCAAAACAACATGATTGGAAGACAAAGTACTAGACAGCAAATGTGCAGAAGAGCATTTGTTTGCTTGGATGTAAAGATTGCTATAGTGAACTAGGCAATACAGTCAGCTTAGTGATAATGTCTGGAGATGTGACGCAAACAGAAGTGCTTTGTTTATTGAACTGTACTCTCTGGAAAGAGATATGCTGAGTTTCATCTGTTGCCATTGTAAAAATTAATGCACATACACATATGTACATAGGTTATTCATGTGATTTCTCTTTATCTTCCTCTGGAAAGTGCATATAGATAACTAGACCCCCTTATTTACTGCAACAAGTTGCAGCCTGTATATTGATAAAAATGTGGCAAATTGTTCTGATGCCAGAAGTCTCCATTACATTAGTTTCATACTCAATACTATCCTTTCAGCTCCACCTCACACCTGTACTCCTCCTTTTATCTGACTGACCCTTCACATTGATTTCAGCCTAGTGATGTTTCCTTGCTCAGGCCCATCCTTTCAACCCTAATTGCAGTTTGTGTGTCTCCTTCAGTCTCACCACCATCAGGAGCACATACATTAAACCACACTGACAAGCTGCTCTGCCAACATTCCGATTATATCTTCTTTCAAAGAGTTACAAAAAAATTTTTATTAAAAAAACCCCAAACCAACAACAAAATTACTCCAACCTGCTACCTGGCACACCAAGTTATGACCATACTGGGGAAAAATACTCAACACTGATAGGATTCACACAAATATTCAGAGCTGAATTTTATTTTTTTATGTCTAGATCTAACAACCTAGGAAAGTTCAGTTTTTCCCAACTGTCATGGTTTAAGCCCCTCACCCACAAAGTTGTCTCACTCACTCACTCCCCTCTTTTCTTCCCCCAGTCCCAGGGGAATGGGAAGGAGAATCAAAAGAATGCAACTCCCACAGGTTGAGATGAGAACAGTTTAGTAACTAAGGTATTACACAAATCACTACTGCTACCACCAATAACAATACAAGAGAAATACAAGGAAAGAGAATACAACTGCTCACCAAGCCCGACCCAGCCAGTGCAACCCCCAGCAGCGAACCCCCCACTGCTCCACCACACCCTTCTGGGTCTCTGCTCTCCATTTTCACATCCTGGACATGACATGCTGTGGTATGGAATAACCTCTTTGGTCAGTTTGGGTCAGGTGTCCTGTCTCTGCTTCCTCACAGCTTTCCCTCCTCCCTGGCAGGGCATGAGGCTCAGAAAGTCCTCGGTCAGACCAAAACACTACCAAGCAGTAACTGAAAACACTGGTGTTATCAGCGCTGTTCCCAAGCCCAAAATCAAAAACACAGCGCTGCACCAGCTACCAAGAAGGAGAAAAATGACTGCTGCTGCTGAACCCATGACACCAACACAATTGTGCACTTTAATAATCCATAGAGTAAACTGGGCACTTCTAGTGCTTGCATGAAAGGGTGGAATGACTCATACACAAAGCTGTGGTAGAAATATGAAAACACTCTCTGAATATGTGTTCTGTTTCATAAAACTGCGGTCTCTAGGTACACGATCAAAACAATTACATTTCCACAAATCGGCATATACTTCGAAGATTTAGGTCTCCCAAACAAACAGTAACATTTAAGCACTTTTCCCAAAGTTATCTTCCTCTTATCCTGTGTTCTGCGTATGCATAAAATGGATATGCCTAGACTTTCTGGAATCAGACAACCATGGGCTCAATAGTTGAAAATATTCTGGGAAAGAATATAACACAGCATCTTTGCATTTTCTGTCTCTGATATACTTAAATGCCCTGCAAACATTTGTGACCTTCCCTCTCTTTGAAACAGGACAGTGGAAAGGTTGTGGCTTTCAGCCCTATTCTACAGTATGGAATAGAAGGACATCATATGACCAGGATCCTACTTCCCTAAGAGAAAATGCAGCACCATAAACAACTTCAATGGTATTATTAATGCTTTTAAAATAATGCTGCAGTCATTGTTAATAAAAAGACTACAGCATCCTTATCTTCTATTTGATGCCAGAAGGAGGAACTGAACTGGCATCTGCTACTGGCACCTGTCTGGAGAGACATCTACGTGAGGCAGAGCAGTTGTACTGACTTTACGTGGGCACTATCTCTTTTCATTTTTAAAGACGCAACTTTCTACTCCTGCAAATTCTTACTGTTCACCTTAGTAATGTCTAAATAAACTCACAACCTAGCTCTGAAAAACCAAGCGTAAAAAAGTGCTGAAAATGTTTTGAGTAAGTTGCTAGTCACAATGGAGCCTTTTTTCCTTTCCTGATTTAAAAAATCATTCAAAACAAACAGCTCTTGTGGTGTTATTGGTATCTGTAAATTAGGGGTTTGGCACAGGGTATTGAAACATTAAACTGTTTTTTGACCCAATACTAACTGTGCAACAGTTCCTAATTTAGAAAGGCAGCAAAGGAATGTCAGGATTTCACTTTGTGTAGTGTGACGACCAAGAACGTTGCACTGCATCACAATGTTAACATATTAATCCATAACATCAGACCTTAAACTTCCAGGTGAATGGAAACATCTATTTGAAGGATAAATGATACTATCAGTAATAGCATTAAAGACCTGTAACTACATAATCCAGGTATTTCTGGATGGTACAATTGACAGGTAATTTCTCCAGTCACTGAAACAAGAAAACATCATGTAGACCCATCAGCTTATTTTTGATTCTTACAGGGGAAAGAGTGACCAACAACAATATGTAATTATTACAATAGATCACAAATGAAACATGAGTGAACTATGCTGTTGCAAATGCCGTAAACACCATACTGGTATAAATAATCAGAAGAACAGTCTGCAAAACATGTTAATCCTTCTGCTGTATTCCACTGTAGCAGACCTGACCTGCTGGAAGTTTATACACAAACAAACAAAACCAAGGTTAAAAAAAAAAAACAACACCAAAAGAACTCCCTCACAAGCACGTCGAGAAGTGGAAAAAAGTTCAGGTTAGTTGTTGAAAGAGCCTTAGAAGGCAGCATACGGGTTTTAAATATAGAAATCTCTCTAAGAGAATAGTCTATCACCCACTGTGCACAGAATAAGTTTCAGAAAGCAAAATTCATCTTAAGATATAAAGAGCAGCTCTCTACCGCAGGTACAGCGAAGCACCAGAAAAAATTGGTTGTAAAACTTGACAAATTGTAGAACCTGCACCACCAGAGGATTTTTAAATTTAGCC
The DNA here is from genome assembly GCA_017639245.1 of Myiopsitta monachus. Classification (NCBI taxonomy): domain Eukaryota; kingdom Metazoa; phylum Chordata; class Aves; order Psittaciformes; family Psittacidae; genus Myiopsitta; species Myiopsitta monachus. Next base: position 23,799,395 of record CM029927.1, read on the forward strand.
TACCTTTAAGATGTAGGCTATGGTATTGACCCTCTTGCAGGAAAAGGGAGAAGCTTGGATGTCTTTTGGAACTCCCACTGATTTCACAATTATTATTTCAATGAATAGTATGGACCTTCAATATAAACAGTTAACAAACAAAACCTGTTCCATAATTAAGGTTCTGTATTTTGAAGAGTCAAGTATAGAAAATGCAAATGAACTAGCAGCAAAATCTCAAGGTTCTGAATGAGAGAAGACATTAATTCTTTCAAACTATGATGGAAAAAACATTGATATCTTGAACCTCTAGCAACTGAAAATTCTTTCTTTTTACAGAAGAGCACTTCAAGATGAGTAACACCTAAAGCTGCTGTTAAGAACAAACAGAATATACCAGAAAGAAGAACTAGTCTTTAAAAATTCAGGAAAAATGGCAATAAATGGTAGATTTGACAAAAAATCTGCGCAATTTAGGCTCAGAACAACATCCCAAAACAAAGCAAAAAACCTCCCCAAACCAAAATAAAAAGAAAAGCAAATAAGTGTTCTGGTCACATAAAAAGAGAAAATTGAAAATACCAAAGATGTACAAAACCTACATTAAAATTTGCCACAATTTTTTATAAAAGCAAGGATGCTGATCACAGGTCAAAGACAGAATGGTTTGTGAATGATGGCATGGAATTAATTTCTTTCTTGGCTTTCAAGGGAAAATAAACACTAGCTTCACGTTATGAAGGGGAGTTGACTGATTTCCTTTTCAGAAATAAAGCAAAATTGGCATATGAAAATTATTTCAATCCTACATAGTTTTACATCAAGTGTATCAAATCAGGAATATGCATTACCAGAAAACAGAACACTGGCATCTATAAAATAAAAAGGTGACCAAAATAGCAATAGGCAATTATTCTCAAGTTCTGCTTGTATTTTAGAGCAATACAAAGATGTCTTCCTCACAGATGATATCGAAAAAATGAGACAGAACTGTACACAGGTTTACCAGACTCACCTAGTAGTGTCTTTGAAGAGAACTGAATTTCAATGGCAAGCTAACAGATCTAACTTGTCTTGCCTGAACACCTTAACACCTGCTGTGGCACCAAGACTGAAATCATTGGCTGGCTGAAGAATATACAATAACTTTCAAATAGCTAAGAAAAAAAAGAAAAATACACCACTCTGAAAGGTAAACTGTCCAAGAGAACAGAAGGTCCTAGCAGAGTTCTTCCAATTCCTTGACCATTACTCTGGAAACTAATTTTATTGAACTTTCTCCAGTTAGTGATGAGGGTCCAAGAAATATTTTCCAATTAAGGCAGAAGGTGTGAAATTATGTGAATGCAGAAGCCATCATATTACTTTTTCTCAGAGATATTAACCTTGAATAATGAAATTATGAGATTAAGCAGGTCAAAATGAATTAAACCAGGAAAACCAAAGTAAACCAAAATGCTATGAACTTGAGATACGAACTCATGATTCTGAAATTATGGGAGGAAAAAAACCAACCCAAATCCCTCAAATCTCAAGATTTCTCTCATTACTGAACTACAAGTTAATAATATGAACTGCTACGAAAAGGGCATAGGTGACTCCAGAAAACATCAGCAGAGCTACTTCCAGCAAATGTACAGATCCAGTGTACAAGATACTGGATAGATACCATCTAAAATATCATGTAATTTGTAGTTTCTCATCCTCAAAGATTAATTCAACCTAGAAAATACAGCATACAGAAGTGCTAAGAGTAAGGATCATGCATCAAAGACCAATTCTTCCTAAAGAAAGCCAAGAGTGTCTCTTAGTTTAAAACAAAATAGAGATGTTACCACTGTTTCCAAAAGCATAGTAGAGAACGTCAAGGAAGGGAAACAAACAAACATTTAATGAATGGACATTAACCAGCCACAAACAAGTCAGAATGGAAAAATTCTAGTGAATTTTCAGACATCACAGATCAAGGGTCTGAAACAGATCTTGAACAGCAGGGAAAAGGGAAGAAACACACATAGGTTTCAAAATTAAGTGCCATAAACTTGCAATCCTTAAAGATGATGTGGTCTGCAGTAGCAGGGGATTGGATGTGATCATCCATGAAGCCCCTACTCTTACAACCTTACATTAGGCAAGAGATATACACATGAAGTAATTTGATTTCAACTTGCAGCAGCATCCACCATATAAGCATATTCCTTCAGCACATCTCCAAAATTGTATTAACCTGGAGGTCTAATTGTATTAGACTGGAGATCACACTGGTTATACAGTGTGACCTTCTCTGGATGTACAAAGACATTCTGAAATGCAAGCATCAGAATGAGTTCATCTTAGAGACATTAGGAAAGGAAATGAGAACCTCAAAAGGAAGCACAACAGGCCCAAACCAGACTGTTCATTCAAGCATTTTTTAGCTAAAAGGTTACACTACTTTGATTTTGATATTTAGAAAGACTGAGTTTTGTTTAGCCTCTTTCCATCACCCAGGAACCTAGCTTGTGACACAAGGCAGGAGCAGGAAAGACAGAGACAGCAGAGTACCTACTACAAAAATAGTCTCCAGCTGCAGCATATTTTCTTCACAAGCAACACCAGCACTGCACAGAGGGTGCCGTGGAAGTGCTCTCTGTGGACAATGCACTTCAACAAGTGGGACCTAAACACGGCTTTATTCAGAATTCCGCACATTAGCCCACCTTCAGAAATATTCTTCTGTCAGCTTGAAAATCACTTAGCTGCACAGAACCTGTGGATCCATTACAGCTTGGAAATGTTTTAGTTCAGAAACGTTATGGTAATTGAGAGAAGAAAAAAACCCAATCTTCCAACGTTAGCTTAATCAGTATATTTAAGAGAGCTTTGTAGACAATTAGCACTACTGCTTTTCTCGTGCCATCATTTTGTCCCTGACAAAAAGTGTCTCTCAATATCAGTAGCTGAAACATAAGCTTTAAGTTTGTATACGTATGTCTTAATTAATCTATTTACTGAAGCTGATGTGTCCTTCAAACTTCAAGTAAATAGATTTTTCTAATGGTGTAACATGCAAGAAAAGCACTTCTTCCAAAGCGCAGTTGCACCAAAAGCAAAAGAGAGACATACAAGATATTCTTAAAGTGGTTAACTCCAACATAACACACTCCTCTTGTAGGGGATGCCTAAACTCATACTTTCTTCTAGTTTGTATTTTAGATTACAGCTTCGTAGTTCAGATTTGAAGACCACAAATAGGGAGGTCAAGTTTCTAGCACGCACATTGCTATTAAGCTATAGTTAATTAATTAAAATTTTAAACTTACCTTTATCATCTTCAGTAATCACTTTATCCATTGCATAGTCCACATCAAAAATGTATCGGTAAAAGCAGAGCTGAGTGTACAGGGCCTTTTCAGAATACTGCAATGCAAAAAGACAGCAATTAAAAACCCAACTCAAAAATGTGCCTGTTGCACCTATTTCTAAGTCCACTATCTAAAGGTGAATCTTCTTAGTTCCTATTTTTTATCCTAACAGTTTATTTGTTCTATTCATGTCAGATTTTCGAACTATGACCGTTAAATTATTATGCCACAAAATCTCTTTAGTATACTGCTACTTCTCATCACAATTTACATCGTGCCTTTTAACGTAAATAGTACTAAACTTACAAATTCTTACAGAAATATAAATCACGTTTATCCATTCTTATACATACACATATCATAATGATGCTTTAGCAACAAAATGCAAGTCGTAAGAATGATGGGACAAAGGAATAACTTCAGTGCTTTAGTATACTGCACAATGCAATTATCTCAAAAAAGAAGAACTAATGTATACTTTTGATGAATACAGGTGTTTGGCTGTATTCCCTCCTTTCCCACACATACACAGCTGTGGTTACATAAATTGTGAACATGCCATTCAAATAAGAACAGGTGCATATATACCTTTACAGCTATGCCATCACCTTGCTCTACACATCTGTGAAGGCTACTGCCTGTTTAGTAATCACACATTCAGTTCAAAAATCTGCAGGTGTGTACATGTGGAATATGATATTCAGGTTAAATGCTCTGAATGTCAGGATGTCAAGCCTCTGTGCTATTCCTCTAGTTCAAAAGTACATGCTTGTATGTATTTGTGTCACTGTCGCCATCCTGTGCACTAGAAGATTGCTTGAATAGACATGAGGTCCATCTTGCCCAGGCGACAACTAAACCCTTTCAAGTTAATCTTCCTGAATTTTTCTTCAATAAAACTACATTCCAGTTCCTGCTGTTTAAGATATCAAAGTTCAAATATTGGCCAACAATGGTTTGAAGAGTTGTGCATTACAAAAATCCTAGTTAAGAACAAGACAACCGTAACAGCATCAAACATTGAAGTAGTGTCAATTTGAATACATTTAGTACACATTGGTATGTACAAATTCTTGAAGGTTTTCTTGATGCACTATAAAACCAGTGAAGAATGTTGTTAGACCAACCTGAAACTGTGACTCTGTATACAACAAGGAACGATCCTGAAAATGTAGTGGAAGAGCAGCTGGTAAACTATTTCTGCTTATTGGAATTCTGCTTTAACTTAGCTTTTCACTCTTCCAACCAATCAAGCCAAGGTTTGTCACTAAATTCAGCTAATTTTACACTTCCACTGACAAAAGTATCTATAACTATTAAGCGACTCATGTTGAGACATTTGACAACTATTACTACTGCTTAGTTATTTTTTATATATTTTAACACTGTACTTTTTTCCACTTCATGTGAACCTATTTTAAAAAAAGACACAGAGGCTTATTTTACTCCTTATTAGCTATTCTATGATATGCATCATCATTATACTATTATACACCAGTTATTTTTAGTAAATCCTGATTACTGCTTCCTGAAGAAGAAAAAAGGACGACAGCGATTAAGTTATTTGTTTAGTTTTTTAGATTCAGCTGTAATTGCTGGTACACATCTCCCTGACTGCACACATGAAGCAGGTTGAATAGAACACTGAAATTACCTCCTTCATAATAGTTTGTTTTGATAATGTATTGTGTGTCGAGATGATGAGAAACAGTTGCTGTCAATTTGATTAGCCATTATATTTTTATGTTAATTGCCATTATTAGGTCCATTCTGTTTAGTGTCACCATAGAAGCCATACAATGTTAGCATAAATAACAAATTGGAGTAAATTAGGAAGATATATTTTTGCCAATTCATTTTAATTGCCCCTCAGTCCTTCCGTTGGTTAACGCAGCTGTTGACCCATAATAAGCGCTAGGTCAATATAGCTGCTTGTCAATTCAGAAATGCAAAGTGCTGTGTTGCTGGTAATGGATATACAACAACCTTTGCCAGCCAACTGAAGCAAACGAATGACAACCCACACGAAAGAATAAAGCATCAGCTATAGAGTTTAGTGACCTGATATTAGTAGGCAGGCTAATTGAAAGTCACTGCTTAAATGGATAACGAAAATACAAAAATCAGTATGTAAAATGTATACATGCACACACAGACACATATATACACACATTTTTTTTTTTAACTGATAATGTGCTAGTATCACTTTCCATTTAGCTTCCTGCCACATCTTACCCCTAGTAATTGGTAGAAAACAAAAGGGTTTGAAGATTTTCATGTGAATAAGTATGAACATTATGGCATACTTATGAATCCATGGGAGAGGTATCCCAAATTTAAAAGGACTTTAGGGATTACTTTATATCACCACTTCTTCTATTTCCTTATTTTATGATAACCTGTAGGTTTAAAAGTGGGAAGAAAGTCCAATTTCTAAAACTTCAAATCCCAAGTAGTATTTTATGTTTAATGGTGATTTTTTTTTTGTGTAAAGAAAACCTGACACCCCCAACATCATGGCAAGAACTTGGACTAAATTTGTATTATCATTTATGCTTAATTTCTTCCCAAGAAAGGCTGAATGATGAGTACATGGAAAAAAACCCTCTATTTTGAAGTTCTTATTTGTTCCATGTTTGATTTCTTGATTTCATTAAGAACTGACTTCAGAAGCGAAGTGTGCTTCTTTGACAGCTTCCATTCATAGCAAGAACACATTGTTCTTTCCATGCAACCAAACACTGTTTTATTTGAAATTGCATTTAAAACAGCAGTGAAAAGATGAAGGAACCAAAGGTATATAGGTTGCATTCAGCACAGCTACTCACTCCTATCACATAAAAATTAAGTCTCTAATATAAACATAAGAGATGTAATATTCATTGTGCTTGGCCAACAAAATATTAAAGAAATCTAAGTTGTATATGGTTGCAGAACTGTTTCCTGTAGCATCAGGATGCCAGCTGTGCATCTCCAACCTGCCTCCCCAGGAAGAATTATGAACACTGGAAAAGCAAACTTTCATGACTAAGCACAAAACTAGGGTACAAAATGCTCAGTTATGAAAAGTAAATAATCCCACTCAGCTACCACACACACCAGGGAATGCTCACTGGGAAATACATTAGGAAAGGAGACTTCACAGATGCAAAGCATTAGTATTTTTGGGGTTCCTGAAGGTCAGCTGTGCCTCTACAAGTGCCCAAGTCCACTTTGACTGCAATGATTAGCTTCATATTTGTCTTGTCCGTACAGCTGCTTATGTTTGAACAAGTCACTGAAGGGTACCACCATCTCTTCTTCTAGGACAAATGCCTAAAAACTCAGCTCCAGAGCAAGGCCCCAGCTCACTTCACCTCTCAGGCCCAGTAAACTGTGATGCGTTTTTTCCACATCAAAACAAAGTTTCCAGTAGGGAATGGCCTCAACTACATTAGTTCCTAGCAGTGTACACAGTGATGAGGGGATTTCTCCAGAAGCAGCAGACACAGGTTTGCAACCCTTCTGGCAAGAACAGAGAATTGGTTTTCTTAATCTTGCACAGAGAGTGGGGAAATTGCCAGTATCAACCTTTTCTCGTTTTTCGTAAGTGTCAAAGCTCATCTCCCTGAAAGTAAGGGGACATGGAAAGATTCAACTACTGGCAACCGTCTTGCTACACTAAACACAGTGCCTGAAGAGAGCTTAAGATGCACTGTTTCTCACCAGCTTTTCTGTTATGGAAGGAAGGTTGATGGCAGCTGCATTTTGGTGTTGAAATTAGAAGGCTCTCCCTCAGTGCTGGCTGGTTTAGATCACATCTCAAGAAACTTCAGTTGAGATGCCTCATTCACCTCATTCTCCTCCATCCTGTTAACAGAGTGCCTGAGTGGCTTAACACACTAGCCTTTAACAGCCATTTGGTAGCTAAGGGCAATATGAAGACCTAGAGAATCCAGGTAAGAAAGGTCTGAGGAAAGGAAAAAGGCAAAAAGAGAAGGAAAAGCTGATGGAAATTCACATCAGCAAGGTAGCAGAAGACTGAACTAATGATTCTATTTCTGATGTTTTACTTACCAAGATATAGTGTTATGCTATTAAAAACACCTTTTAAGTCTTCGAAAGTATATATTTGAACAGGCCAGGAAGACAAACACCCTACTTAAGATTGATTTTCTTTGAACTGTTGTGAGTTCCCATATTAACTGAAGTAATATGTGATGGTCAATGTTTTTCAGATTACTCATATTCCTCTACAGTAGGTGAAGTCTTTTATTTACTCTTTGGCAACTCTCAAATTCCTATAGCTCTCTATAGTCCCACCACTCTCATGACCCCTTAAATGTTTTCTGCATTCTCTTTTTTTTCCCTGCCCTTCTGCTTTCTTCTGCACTTGACTCTCTTCCATTTCTTCAAGCCCACTCTGTGGTGGTGTTATTTTGTATTCTTTGTCATTTATTGTTTTCTGTTGTGTCACCTATGGCTTTATGGATGACGAAGTCAACAAGAAATTAAAAAAAAACCACAAAAGCCTTCCCCTTCTAGTTTGCTAACTCTATTAGACTGCTTTGCAAAGGAGATAATTTCCACAGGCTACAGAAGTTATTTGTATTACTTCAATTAATTATAATACAAAACAGTGGCACCACTTCATTAATCAGCTGCTTGAGAGAGTTACTTTTGTGAAAAGCCTTTTTGGTAATTTGATTGGAAAGAACAGTGGCTCTTACTACTGTGATATGATTCAGCATGTCCATCAAACAAATCCTTTAGAACTATTTCTTAATACTTTAAAAACAGGAAAGAAAGAGGAGGAAATAGAAGTCTCTTGGCAGAAAAATGTGTCTCAGAGACTATTTCAAAGCTTAGAAGTAACAGAGCAAAGCTTACAGGAAATACTTCAGTGCTTTGAGAGGCATTTCCTCCCCTCCCCCCCTTAGAAAGATGCAGTAATTAAAACCTAATTATTATCTTCATTTTAAACAAAACCTAAAGTGAATACCAATTAATAACAACATACTAATGAGCATCTGCTGTGATGAAATTGAATATGAATGTGCTGCAAATTTCGGGTAATTTATTTTTTCGGGAAGTGCCACTGGTCTCAATCTACTGCTGGAAGATTGTATAGACTGTACACATTTTCCATCGTGTCTCTTATGTGCAGCAATTTCTATTTCCAAAAAAAGGGCACAGCTCAGCTTTGTGGATGTTTATGTATACAAATGCCATCCACACTACAATGATTTCAAGGCAATAACCTGAAGCGTAAGACCATGTTCTACACGCCTCACATACTCTTTTGTAAAACGAAGGCAGTCACAACGCACCAGGTTCACACAGCCCCTGCCCAACATCAGATTCTGAAGGCTGACACTCCTGCACAAAAAGAGCTCATGAGGTGTGAATTGATGTCACACTGCAAACTCCTAACACACATGCCTCTCACCTCATGCCAGTGCTGACGTATACTGAAGTCTGGTCTCCTTATGCACCACAAAACCTAGTTAAAACATGGTGGTGGTCTGTGTCGAATAGGCTGAAATAAACTGTGTACCTAAAATAACTATTTCACATAAAACAGGTGAAATAAAAGTACATCTAAATTGCACCCCTTATGCTTTAACATACAGTTTTTGAAAGCCTGCACCCAGTTACGTAGAGGTGAGTGTGGTTTCCTTCTTAACCCTCCACTCTCCATGCCCTCAATCAGTATTATTTTTTTAAGCAATTATGACTCACAGAGCTCATTAAAGAAGTAAAATGAAACCGAAACAGGTACTGCAGGATTTGGATATGATGAAACTTTCCCTAGTACTTTTGTTATCATGGACTGTACGATCAGAGAAGAGGTTCTTCCATATACATGCAGGGGTCAATGTAAAAAAAACCCAAACAAACAAAACCACTCCAAAAGCACAGCATAAGACTTGATATTCTTGCACATTAAGAACTGAAATGAACTTTTGCTGGTTTAAGTCCTGTTCAGCAATTAGAGAAACCATTACAGAGGATCTAATTATGAAAACCAACTGTGGACTGCAACGCCAGCAGAATGTCAGAACAGAGAAGTGGGTGAGGAACTGGGTGAAGAACAGATGACGATACCTGCTGACAAGGAACGCTGGACTGAATGAAGGGATTGAGAGAATACCTCCAGGGTGAATTCTTGCAATACTGTTATTAACCATTTTCATTAAGAAACCCTGACAAAAAAAGTAGTTGGCTATTAACAAGATTTAGGGGGCATAAATATGGCAAAATAGAAAGGGAAGGAAATTTAATAAGCAAAATATATTCTTATATATAAAGAAATATAACCATATATAACATAAATAAAGAAATATAAAGGCCACAACAAAGCAGCTAAATGAATTCTCTAGAACTGGGAAGTCCCAAGCTGGAATTGTTCTGCTATGAGGATGCCTAAGAGGACACCTCAAGGCACACACACACAAAGGGATCAGCAAGTGCCTGCAGACTGGGCATTACTCAACCTATAGAGGTCTGGAGGAATGAAGCTGTTGAACTACTAATGGTGGTGGATCACCTCTACTTAAAGCTGGCAGTGTAAGCAAAGACATGAAATAAACCCTGTTCTTCCTTAGAGGTATGATGTTTTTCAAAAAGAAAAGCTGAGTGTCACCTGTGCTTAATATCAGTCTCTCATTTTAATGGTATGTATGCAATCCTCTCCCCTGTTCCTGGTCCTATGCATGCTCTACTGCTCATCTGAGCATGTGGTAAACCAAATTCAATTGCTAATCCAGCAAGAATACTCACCTCTTTTCTAATCTGGCAGAAAACTAACCCTTCAAATCTAATTACCCCCCCCTGTGGTCAACAGCTGACACAAGGCAAAGCAGCAAACTGCATGGTAGCTGATGTGAATACGCCAGACTAGGTACTGCTAGCAAGGGAATACAGTATGCATTCCTGCTTTTAGTTTGGGGTTCAAGCTCTACCTTGCACCCAGTACTGAAGCAAAGAAGTGGTGAATGTTCCATCCCTGGAAGCGTTCAAGGCTAGGTTAGACAGACCCTTGGGCGACATGTCTACTGTGAGGCATCCCTGCCCATGGCAGGGGGGCTGAAATTAGATGTTCTTAAGGTCCTTTCCAACCCTAACCATTCTATGATTCTATGATTTGAGCAGTGAAATAAGACCTAGCAGTGAGAACACAAGTCTTAACTAAGAAGTACTCTTTTTGGGGGTGGGGGAATCACTTGCTTCACGTCCTCTCAGTATACATGTAATTGTGAAGTGTTCTTTACTCTAAAATTTTCAGCATTGAGGTATTCATGACTAATTTTTTATATTACTAATATTTAATACAGTCATATGAGAGATAAGCACTTAAAACTTGCGACTGAGTCTTGTACAAGACCAGACACTGTCTGTTCTGAGGTATCTTTTTTCTAAGAATACTGTAACAGCAACAAATACCTACCTAAACAGAAATTAGTTTTGAAGATGCTATATATATCTGCATGCACACGCGTGTATGTACCCGTGTCTATGCACTGCATGTACATGTGCACATATATATGAACACAATTTAGTAGAAACACAACAGCAAACAATAAATAGAAGTTTTAAAATAAAAATATCAATATTTTATATAAATATTGTTCCAGAGTCTTTCATGCAGAAAGTTTATTACATTGCTAAACAGCTGATTAACTCCCATAGTAGGAAATGTCATCAAGGTGGTCCCTTTGGTCAGTTCTTTCCTGCTAAACAAAACAGGGTTGACTAGTAAGCTCAAGCACTGAAATGTTACAGTCTGTATTACTAAACTTTTAACATTTCCTGACTGAGTTTTGAGCCATGACAACCAACTATCTAAGACAATGATGAGGCATGGCTCAGGAGATGATATGCCTGGGCCGTTCATACTGGCACATGAATACAAACACCTGTAATCTTAGGTTTCTGGTCAAAGGATATTTGACACTGGTACTTACAGCAACTGGAAAAAAATGTTTGGATAAAACCAAGTCTTGTGCAATTCAAGACTTGCATTCTAAATCACGTGAATGAAATATATTTTAAAATTATAATTTAATCTGTAATCTGCCTCATGGATCTGCAGAGGCTCTAGACTATTCATGTTCTCCCTCTGAAAGCAGTATCACTGTATAATTGAGTAATTTTCAGGCTAGCTAGTCTGGAGCCTACACTGATGTACTTTAGGATGGGCAATGTACAAAAATTCTCAAAACTATCATCTACAGTAGAAAGGTTAAGATTTAAGGTTTTTCACATAAAAACAAACAAATGAGCTTTACTGGACAGCTGACCAACAACAGACATTACTCTGGAACTGGACTTACCCAGCAATATAGAGAAGCAAAACTACAAAACTGTATCTGCCCAAACGCACTGAACATTACCCTGGCGAAGCACCAGCATGATACCAAAATCAACTGTATTTTAAGAGCCACTGATCAAGAATATTTGCACACTTCAAATAAATTGTAGCTTGAATTAAGCAGTATATATATATATACACACTCCTAAAACATATCCTCTTACTGGTGTACAAGACAAAAAAAATATTAATCCCCTCTATATTTATATTTTTAAAGAAAAAAAAATCAAGCACTTTCAAAGTCACTCACTTATTTCTGAATCACCTGTCCCTTGGCAATCTGTGGTAAGAAGCAGTTAACAGAAAAGAACCGCTAAAACAAGATTAAAATTGAAAACCACCTCTGTAAAGCAAAGCTGCCATTCTGCTCTAGAGATAAAGTACCATGGCCAAATGGTTCCTCAGGCATTTTAAGTGTTACAGAACAAGCTAGTACAGCTCCAGACCTTTGTCTCATTCTAGAGAACTGATGGATCTACTCCCTGAGTGAAAAGCACTCATAGCAGTCAACTATGTCATCTTCTCACTTGAAACAGAAAAAATAAGCACATGCATAAGATTTTTCATCACTGAACAGAACTCTAACCTTTTAGGCAATTTCATGTATTTCCATAAAAATTTCTAAAATTATGATGTTCTTTGTAACAAACAAAAACTGTAAATACCCAGGAAACACCTTCAAAAAGATGTGTTTCTACAAAAAAAATATGTTACCACCATTGAAAGAATCAGTTAGGATCCTACAGCTGAAATCTGCACACAGAATCCGTACCCTCACTCATGGAGAACTGTTCCTCATACAAAATCCATACCCTATTTCTCAGGGCCCAAATTTTTCTCAGCTGGTAAACAAGTAAACCAAATGGGGACCAACCATGAAGAACATATGAAGCCACCTTACTAAGAGTAAACTCTGCTTGCAAGGAAAATCTGTATAAGGTAGTTCCTAGACTAGAACCACAAATTAACCATCTATTAGCTGCAGTCCTTTTTCATGACAAAGAGAGAGAGGCCGTTACTAGGCCTGAGGCTACTAGAGGTATCATAGAGGACTTTGTAGTCTGCCTTTTTAAAATTTCATGCAATCTTCTGACATTCAGTCTCACCTCTGTGCCTGGCAAAATCTTGGAGCAGATTCTCCTGGAAGGCATGCTAAGGCACATGAAAAACAACAAGGTGGTTGGTGACAGCCAGCATGGCTTCACTAAGGGGAAATCCTGCCTGACCAATCTGGTGGCCTTCTATGATGGGGCTACAGAACTGATGGGCAGGGTTAGAGCAGTTGATGTCTCTACCTGGACTTGTGCAAAGTGTTTGACACTGTCTCACACAACATCCTTGTTGCTAAGCTGGAGAGACATCAATTTGATAGGTGGACCACTGAGTGGATAAAGAACTGGCTGGATGGCTGCACGCAAAGAGTTGTGCTCAATGGCTCAATGTCTACTTGGAGACCGGTAGCGAGCGGTGTCCCTCAGGGATCGGTGTTGGGACCGGTTCTGCTCAACATCTTTGTTGGCGACACAGACACAGGGATTTAGTGCGCCCTCAGCAAGTTTGCTGATGACACCAAGCTGTGTGGTTCAGTTGATACACTGGAAGGAAGGAATGCCATCCAGAGGGACCTTGACAAACTTGTGAGGTGGGCTGATACCACCCTGATGAAGTTTAACCATGACAAGTGCAAGGTCCTACACCAGGGTCGGAGCATTCCCAGGCACAGCTACAGGTTGCGCAGAGAAGACATTCAGAGCAGCCCTGTGGAGAAGGACTTGGGGGTGTTGGTCGATGAGAAAATGTACATGAGCCGGCTTCAGTGTGTGCTTGCAGCCCAGAAAGCCAACTGTATCCTGGGCTGCATCAAAAGGAGCGTGACCAGCAGGTCGAGGGAGGTGATCCTGCCCCTTTACTCTGCTCTTGTGAGACCTCACTTTGGAGTATTGTGTGCAGTTCTGGTGTCCTCACCATAAAAAGGACACGGAACTGTTGGAACAAGTCGAGAGGAGGGCCACGAGGATGATCAGGGGACTGCAGCACCTCCCGTATGAAGATAGGATGAGAAAGTTGGGTCTGTTCAACCTGGAGAAGAGAGGGCTGTGTGGAGACCTCATAGCAGCCTTCCAGTATCTGAAGGGGGCCTCTAGGGATGCTGGGGATGGGCTGTTCATTAGGGACTGGAGTGACAGGACAAGGGGTAATGGGTTCAAAGTTAAACAGGGAAAGTTTAGATTGGATATGAGGAAGAAATTCTTTACTGTGCAGGTGGTGAGGCAGTGGAATGGGTTGCCCAGAGAAGCTGTGAATGCTCCATCGCTGGTGGTGTTCAAGGCCAGGTTGGACAGAGCCTTGGGTGACATGGTTTAGTGGGAGGTGCCCTGCCCATGGCAGGGGGGTTGGAACTAGATGATCTTAAGGTCCTTTCCAACCCTAACTATTCTATGATTCTATGTTCAACAATGCTTGCGTATTACCAAAGATGACCAAAAGGTTACTCCTCATTTGATCAGACACATTTTGAGTCTTCTGCCTGCTTGTGAAAACAGATGTGATGTTCAGATGCAGGATACTACGTATAACATGAATAATATATATAAAAGAATATATATATTGCATAAATAGAATATATATATTATATATAATATAAGGGAAAAAGCTGAGAGAAAAAGTCCTGTTCTCCCAATGAAGACTGTAGTGGAGGTAACATGCTTCAATTTGGAAGTAAGATATTTCTCTTTACATAAACGATTTTAATCTAGCTCTGTATTTGCAACCTTGATGTTTATTTACTTTAGAAATAAAATTTTTCTCACTGATTGATACACTTTACACAAATATTTGGCACTTGTCAGCTATCCAGAAGCATGCACTATAAAAGTGCAATCTGTGCAAGCAACTTGGCTTATACAAATTTATTTAAATTATGATTTGTTAAGAAAAGGGTTACATTGCTTTCTTTTCTGCAAAATAATTTACCAATATCTGTGAAAGCTTTTTTTTAACTGAATCTTGATTATCATTCAGCAAGCACAAGTACAGCGTTTAAAAACTGTTTTATTAGTAAATAAACAACACTATAAATAAGCTAGACACAGAAGCAAGAAAGCTTATCTAAATATATTTTAGATGTAAAAGCGTGCATGTAAAAACAAAAAAAGTATCACACAGAGGGAACTAAACATGCTGCTTTGAATTACTATATTCCTGTTTCTCCAGACTCATTCCCTCAATTCTAGGTTTTAGCAGGAGAGTAAAAAGTTTGAAAAGCTAGGTTTTCACCTTCAACTCCTAGTTTCTCAATTTTTAATTAATTACTGTTTGAGCTCCAGCAGTTAAATAATGTGAAGCAAGGAAGATATCTGCTGCAGAGGACACTATTTTGTGAAAAGCAAATCTGGCATTTCACTAAATTCTAAAGACTTGGAGTCAATGTTCCTTCTTGTTGATCTTGATTTTTTTTTTCCAATTAAGACAAAAACTAGGCTGAGATTGAAAATGCTTCAGCATCATGCTCCCTGAATCATTTTGCTATTAAAAGATCAGCATTGCCAGAGATTGACTGAAGCCCCTATCTCTATGGTATCAACAATATAAACAAGCAACTCCTGAAGCTTCTCAGACTATGCAAGATTAATGCTTCAGCTGGAAAAGCATATGGATTTTCAACGCAGTTTACTTAATCCGCTTTACTTTGGAGCCAGGATGTACACCAGTGACCCCTCTGCTAAAATAAGATCTTTCTTCTCCTGTTTTGGTTAGATAAACTAACCAAACAATGAGTTACAGTAGCTGCTATGTACCTGTGGCAGAGTATATGATCAGCTTTATCAATGGAAGTCCTCATGTCTCTAAGCAGCTCTCTCAGACTTCAGTAGAAAGTCTCTCTAGTAAATGCTACAGAAAAGTCATGTTATGCCGATGATGAAACAAAGGAGAGCATTTTTTCTGTGTGTGACATCAAAATGCTAAGATCAGTTGTGAACAAAGGCAGACCTCAATGACTTATAAGGCAACTTTATCTACTACCCTGGGTTGAAATCAATGGCACTTTAGGTACCAGACACAACTACAGTAACTCATTATGCTGCCATCTGCTCCTTCCACAAACAGTTAATATTACACAGGAGTTATCCCCATATGCTTTCTTTTCTGGGCAAAACATGGGTTATTTTAGATTTCTTTCTCCATAACTCAGAATGGATTCTTGAGCACTGAAAGTGGCACTGGCAGTATGCACACTGATTTTGATGCATTTTATTTTTTAATGCCATCTTCTCTATATATACTTCTAGCATTATATATACTTATATATATATATACTTCCACCACTCTAACGGCATCCTGTGACACAGGTTTCACCAGAAGATGCATGATTAAAATTGTTACTGACTGTTACCGAAGTCAATAGTGTGTGTGTATATTCCAGGAGAAAAAGCGTGGGTCAAATACCCCACCACCACTCCCCAGTAAATTTTCATTCAAGAGGTGCTAAATAAAGGTTGGAAAAAAGTATACCACAGCTTGAAGGATTATTCTGAAGATTCTCAAAATCATCAATAATTGTTTGAACAAATTATATCTGAGATACTGAAAAAACTTAGTAACACATGAAAAAGTAAACACACCAATTCAAAAATGATCCTCATAACATGATGTGAATTATTTAAATAACCAATTCATTTTCATGTGACACCCCAAAACATGCAACTAAACTGTAATGAATTTAATAGTTGTGACACAGACAGCTCTATAGCTCATTAATAACTGTAATCTATACAGTCTTTTTATTGTCATAGTTTATTCTTTCTGGTATGGATGTAAGGGACTATGTGTTATCTTCCACAGATGGTTCCCATGTAACAGTTAAAAAAAAGAAAACCAGAAATGCCCATCACCATGATTTACTGTAACTAGACCCTCATAATATCAGCAGTTGAGCTTTCTACATGTAGTTCATTAATGTTAATGATTCTGTGTGTAATTATCATAGCTCTGGAAATGATCAACTGGCACCTTGACATGGGGTGGGGATAGAGCACAAGAAAGAAGCTGACGTTTTTCCAGTTCCCTGCTTATTATTTGAATGGTGTCTCCTTGTTTCTCACAAGTGCAAGAAGTCCAAGCTGATTATTACTAACTGGGTTATTGTCACACAAACTATGAAGTTACTATTAAAATTCTTCCTGCAGAGTTATCCTGACCTCAGCTATTTAGATGAAGACCCAAAAGATAAATTTTAAACAAACCATATGAAGAATAGATACTTTCAAGCAAAGCAACCCCACTAAATGAAAACTTTTGTCAGCAAACAATTAAAAAAAACCCAACGTATTTTTAAGAATACATACTGCCTTGAACAATCATCTTCAATGAATTCAATCTTAATGTTTCCACACTGAAAGAGACTGGTAACAACAACTGACTTCTCTAATGGGAAACCCTCTCAAAGTGGTTACTTTTACATGTAGCTGGAAAAAATATTGGTTTAAATAAAAATAACAGGTCTCTTGCTGCTGGAGAAAAGCAAAAGGTGTTGGAACACAGTAGCAATCAATGCAATCATTAGCTGTGATTCAAAGAGCTCCTGTTACAAAGTAAGCAAAATGGTAAAATTTTTCATCATGGAGTGAATACTCTAGCAAGTTAATGGCTCTGACTGAGATGAGAGAAACCCCGGACACCAAGAACTCTGCTGAAACCAAAATGTGAATTGGTACACACTCACCAACTTGACAAAAAGTGATCTTTCCATTGTTCCATTCTTTAGCTGAAAGGGAGCTGTTGGTATTTAAGCATTAGACAAGGACAAAGAAGAACTGTTTTCCACCTGTTTCTGCAGAGAGCTGCATACCATTAGGTGAATGTCTAGGGCTTCTGGTAACTTCAGCTCCACATCTGTAAAGTTAGAGCATCTGCAAACAATGTTGTATGTTAAAAAATTACTGAAGCAGTGAGGCACTGAATATTCTAGCATCGCCTATTCAAGAGAAAAATCTCAGGGGCTAGAATTGAGTGTGCCTTTTTTTGGCCTTGGATGTACAGTTCTATCTGGTCAGAACTATCTGGTTGTATTAGGAGTCTTGAGTGTTCACGTTCGACAAGTGAAGAAATTGTAAATTTAACCTTTCAAACCTTACAACAAACTCTTACAAATAATACAGACAGAAAAACAGCATACTGCTCCTTTGCCCTGTCCCCAAAACACTGAAACATGTCAGGTCATTTATTTAAAACTTAAATATGTTATTAAAAAAGTTATTTTACCAAATACAATGGAAAAGACAAAAAGTAATCTGTAAGGTTCCAAACAGGCAAAGCAACAGGTCTTACAGACAAAAGTCTGTAGGAAGCTCAGAAGCACGAAGCGACAGCAAGCCTCACAAGAAAACCATGCCTCATTTCTAAGTAAAATCTGGAGGGGAAGCTGGAAGAGGAATGTAGTACAGTTATTAGTAGTTATGAGTACCTCCAAGTACAAGGGAAATTTTGTCTCCAGGACAGAAAAAAAGCAGCTGGTTGTGACAGGAAGACATGTGAAAAACCTTCCTTAACAGTGATCTGCTGGTAAGAGCAACATTTTGGTTCTTTCACAGTTCGAATAAACTCACTTTTAAAAGAATGTTCTCACTTTTGTCTCAGAGTAGTAGTCTAACAATTTATAACTGGTAGCTTTTCATCAGAAAGATATTTAACTTCTCTGATGGTAGCACAAAAACTTTCTTGAGAAGTTCAATGTTATCTGATATGAAACTAGATTAGATGCTTCAAAGCCTGGATTTGGTGCCTCCAAAGGAAGTTAAAATGCTTATCAATTAATACAACATTTACTGTTATGAACTAGAGATGTCTAAATGTACAATGATACAAGACAAACCTTCTTATCATGAACAAAGAATCCTACAAGTTAAGAATTAAGAAGCCTCACCAGAAATATCTCCTTCGTTTCTAGTGATCAGGCAGAATAATATAGATACTGCAGTATAAAGCTACAAACATTCAAGCTATGCGCTCATGCATGTTTCAAAGCAGACAAATTGAGAAAGGAAAAAGAGTATGGCCTCCAAGTGCAGAAAAGCAAGGAACTTCCTCCCCTCTTCTGTGTGCCAGGAAACACCAGGAAAGAAGGAAACAATTTCTGTCATGGGACAGACAATTCAGAAACTTTTCAGCTAGAACTAGTGACATTTGAACTTGAATTTTAGCTAGATGATCCTGATCGAGGTGCAATGCTTGTAAATACATTTGAGCAAACTGGACAGGACAGATAAAACTGTGGTACTGCTCTCAAAAATACTAGTTCCTATTCAAAGAGGTGAACTTCATCAGATACAACATTCATAATAGAAGGATATGCTGTCTACTGAAATTCTAGTCAAAATGAAAAGCTGTACTTTGTCCTATATTGACAACATTGGCATTAGAATAAGTATTGCCACCATTTAGGCATTAGAATAAGTATTACCATCATTTACCTACACATCCATAAAAAGTAGCCCATTCAGAACAGAATGCACGTTATTTTTTCTAGTAACTTTAGAAAATAATTGCAAAGACTCACTTCTCATCCTCCTCTTAATAACTTCACTGTGCCTACAACCTCCGCTAAGTGAATTTCATCCTCTTCCTGAGGAACCACATTATTTTCCATCAGACATCAAACAGACTCATCTTGAAACTGCACAATGACGTCTCTGCATCAAGCCTCTTCTTGAATACACAATTTTAGATACCACCCAAATCTACCTCATAAAGTATAAAAGTAAAGAAGCTAGGCTCCAATAACCAAAAAAGAAAGCAGCTAAGCAGACTGCCTGTCATGATATGTAGCTTAGAGAAAACCAGAACAGATCCAACAGAACTAAACCATTAGTAGGCATGATGCTTGCTCTTCTTGGAGCAACTTCCCAATGCTTCTTAGGGGGTTGATGCTATAGCAAGAACCAACTAGTGAACTTGTGCTACTGCCATCACAGTACTGCAGTACCCTTTGAACAACAGAGGATTAAGAGATACTGGCAATCAGATTTCTTAAAATCTAACAAAATATAAGCAGTTTTGGCCATTCCATCCTCAAATGCACCTCCTACCTTCCCCTATTAAAAAAAAGTCCCTTGTATAGGCTGTATAAAAAGCTTGTAGGAAGCCAAACATAATAAATCAATAAATCTTACAGTGAACATAAATCATGTAGAATTGAGACCTTTACTTTGTTAAGCCAGTAAGGTGGTATTTCTGGGACTTAAAAGACAGCAAAAACAAAAAAGGAACCTGAAATTCAGGACCAGGGGAAGTACTCACACATTCATGCAAAATGTCAATCATGTAATCTTAAATAAGAATGGAAAAAAATTACCTTATCCTTTACAGTACCATGCATTACCCCAGTGCCCAAATTACAGCGAATAAAAAGATGAACAAGGAAGAGGACATTCCATCTGAGTAGAAAAAGAACAGACTGTCCAGAGGAACTGCTCAGAGGATTTAGTAAGAGTATATGGAAAAAGTTATAGGAAAAATGTATCTCTCAAAAAAGTTTCTGGCCTAGAAAAAATTGGACTGGCTTATTAGCCATCTTCATAAGCTAGACAGGATGAAAAACACCCAATGAAAAGTTCTTACTGCAAAATACAATATCAATAATAACTGTTATCATTTTACAATCTTGTAAATTTTCCTTGAAAAAATATGATTTTAACATTGTTATTCTTAAATCTTATATAGTTAAAAAACCTTTTGCAGTGCTGCACAGCAAGCCAACTGATTTCTATAGGTATGGCACCTCTGACACATAACCAGAAGCTGGCTTCATGTAGATGCCAGGTCCACAACACACACCAAGGTAGCTAAATGTAAGCCTGAATCAAAAGCTATCAAGGGAATTCCTCAGAAATACTACCACTTGTCTTCTGCTTTCCACAAGGAAACTCTTTAGGATTTTTAATCTTCCTGATAAATCCAAGACTCTTGCCAAGAAGGGTACACACATGTCAAGTACAATATAGACAAATACAACCAGTTGGGAAAGTTTATCATTCCCTTCAGTCTTACAGCTTTTTCAAAGACACGCTCTTCTTCATTGTCTTTTCATTACAACCTTTCATCTTTTATACACCAAATTTATATATCCCACTCAATTTTATTTTCACTTTACTGTACAAGTCTGCAATGGAAATTTGTTGAAAGGATGTCATCTTTAATACATTTCTTCACAAGGCTTCAAGATTATATTACCTACGTCAGGTTATCAATAAATTTTTGTAAGGCGATGCACTAGATTTCTTCAGCCAAGAACTGTAATTTCTCTTGTTAAAGTTTATATAAGTAGAAGGGAACACTGCAAGTTCAAAATTATTTGTGGGGGGCAAAAAACTGGGGGAGGTGTGGATTTAAAAAAAATTAAATTTGTAGCCAACAATAAATAACTTTGTAT